>JAQBSW010004068.1:0-67500 GCA_029291075.1 Eudiplozoon nipponicum
TTACTTGGAAATATATAAGATTACTCACCCTAGACTTATGATATATAAAATCATTTGTAAACAATATATTCATTACATTTATTTGGAAACAATGCAAAAGATTATGGTGCTGTGGTTGATCCCAATAAGCATTAAATAAAGGACTGGATTTTTTGTTTACAGATAGCAGTCTGAGCATCAAATTAGGTGTTGCCCGATCAAGACGACTGAATGTATTTGATGCACAATGCTATATTTCAGAATATACAAACTGTACGAATTTATTTTTGAAGCTATAAATGATGTTAAACTATGTTGGTGAACCTATGAATTCAATTTGATTATAGTCTATAATTTAGTTAAAATTCGTATACACTATTGGAATTCAGAGATTTAAAAAGCAAAGATTAACATTTTGAATACCGATATTAATCTCTATATCAAATCCTTTCCAAAATTGTGATTATGAGATAATGCCAATCTTTTATTTATGCTTCGTTTGGAACCATTAATTTGACGCATTTGAAGAAAAGAATTCGATATATCAAGGTATATATATGTATATATATATATATATATATCTATATATTTTTTATATATATATATATATATATATATATAATTCCCCACTGACTGGACTCGATCCGGAGCCAATTTGCTTTGGAGCTTCTGACTCTATCTACAAGAAAGTAACCCTGATGCGATCTCAATAAGAACAAATATTGTCTTCTCGATAATTTTCCTTTGCAACCCAATGACAATTTTATTTTATGCTGACGAGATATATATATATATATATATATATATATATATATATAATCATAATCATGCTATAAGATTTAATTCAATAAAAATTTCACAAGTGGCATGGTGATAATGATAGATTTGTTGTGGTTAGTTAGATGTACGGGTCTTAAATAATTTCAAATTATTTCCACGTGTAGGAAAAGCTAACCATAAACTTCAGCTGGTTTATTATCTAAAACTTCTTTTTACATGTAGCATGGGTGGCGCAGAGGAGCGAGTCTCGGTCTCAGAAGCATACGTGCTCGAGTACTTTTCTGAACAAATTCTGGATAGCATTTGACGAGTTACCATTAATAAAAAAACCATTCTACTGGATAAATTGCATTTGTTTCCTCAGAAAAAAATTTACTTTAAACTGGCAACATATGAGCAAACAATATCCCGCCATTTTACTTCATTTATATATATATATATATATATATATATATATATATGCATTCAAAGAAGATGATTAAACCGTGTCTGTTTAGAACTAAGGTAGCGAAAATCCATTTCCACACTCCGATAATGGCATATGCTGGTCAAATGATACGAATATAATATATTAGTTATCTAAATCAAGGTTGCGATTATGATATAAACATCAATTCTATTATATATATACTTTTTCAGAATAAATTAAGCATTATATGATGAAGATAAGGTAATTTATCCATTAAACTGATTTCGTCTTTACTGGAAACCCTAAAAATTTTGTCCAGAATTTTTCCATGTAGGCTCTAATTGAATGATAGGCCCACCAGTAACATATACTAGTATATAACTGAAAATTGTGTGTAACATGCGGCAGGCTGGCACAGTGGTTAGAGCAATATATTCAGAAACAGACCTGTCCAAGTTCTGGATAGTACGTGATGTGTTCCCGAAAAGTAAGAACCTGGTCTACTGGATAAAAAGCCTTTACTACTTCATGCATTGATTAGTTTATATTGACAAATATATATATATATTATATATATATATATATATATATATATAAAATGAGAATGGTGTTTATTTCAAGATCAACCAAGGATATTTTAATTATATATGAAAATAGTATTTCTTCCATTGAATAGTAAGGCTTGTAAATGAATATGTGGTTTGTGTTTAAAATTCTTAAATTTGAGTTAAAAATATACATTTATTTTTTCCTAAAATCAAAAAAATCATAAGAGAATAATAAATGGTCCCTTGTTGATATTTAGGATTAAAAAAATTATTTTTAAATAATCCAACGCACTACGTCATTATTTTCATTGTTATCGTTTTCTTCCGTATCAATAGCTTCTTCTTCCTCGCCTGTCATCGAAGTTTGGCTTTTAGGAGTGGTTCCGATTATATTTTCTTCCAAACGACCTTCATTCTTGTGGTCACCATCTCCAAAGCCACCGGAATAGCCGATTACGTTAGGGTAAGCGCCATCAACATTCTGAGGACTGATATTACTGCTATTTGTCTGCTCGTAAATCCCGTAAAGGCTGGTACCTTTCGTCAATCTAGTCTGTCTAATTTTGTTCATCTCCACCGCTCCTAAAGATTCGGCTGTTCACATAGAAAGGTATACAGTAATTCAGATCATACTACTGTTAAGCAGCCAATAAGCATAGAGATTCAGGTATAACTTCACTTTTCATCAAAAAGATGCTAATATATTGATCATGATCCATTCTCAGATTAACTATCCATGTTATATGATGTTCCAATACTTGTATAAAATAATATAATAGACGTTATAAATCAAATTACTACATGATTTGAATAATAAGACAAAGAACTTCTGTTTGCCCAACAGCCGTAACCTTGACATCATTACGTAATTAAAAATATATAACACCCTGGCCCCGCATGGATACCTAATTTCAGTTTAAACTTAACATTAGTTAATGTTATAAAGCAGTTCATTCAGTAAAATACTGTTTGTTGCGAAGACCTAATATATATGCAAGTATGTATTAGGTTTTGCGAACCTAGTAACAAATTAGTTCAGTTGTGACTAGAAGGATAAACCAAAGACAGCATGAACGGAAAGTATAATCTCATGCACATTCGTTTCGTGCTTACTGGCGACTTTCATCAGTAGGAGCCGGTATGCCCTTAACCACTATATATTTGGTAGAAGAATGTGGAATAATAGGACGGTACAATCTCCTAGACGAATGTGTAAACCTGTAATAGTAGAGCTAACATAATCTGAAGTCAACGACAATACGACTTCAATGCTAACTCACACTATATAATATATATACCGAGTCTGTAAGGATACTAACACTATGGCTATTGTGTTAATGCTGATACCTTTTTTTGAAATCATTAGGTACCGGATACTGTACTATGATTTCCAGTATATATTATATAGTGTGGTTAGCATTGAAATCTGACCCGACTTTAGATATTTAAGCTTCACTATTACTTTTCATCTGGAAATTGTAAATCTATTCTAATATACCCTACCAAGCGAAAACAATACGCAGTGAACATTCTGCTAAGACTACAATTCGTCCTGTATTATAAACGTAGTTAAACAGCCGACTAGGAATTATTATTACACATTCTTCTACCAAATATATAGTGGTTAAAGGGCGTAATACCGGCTGCTACTGATGAGTCGCCAGTAAGCACGAAACGAATGTGCATGAGATTATACTTTCCGTTCATGCTGCCTTTGGTTTATCCTTCTGGTCACAACTGAACTAATTTGTTACTAAGTTCATTCAGTATCCTGAATTCAGTTTATACTGACAAATGAATGCGCATAATGAGACAGATGTATATATCAAGACCGCGACCTTGATTCAAATAGATGTTATCACCGACTGCGCAACCAATGTCGTTTAAATAACTAATATGTTCTGTATAATCAACTGGTGGTCATGTAAAGATGCAAATAACTGCTACTCTAAATTGATTTTAAGCGTGTTATTCTATATCACATTAACAACAATAGCTGATATCTATTCAACAGTAAATAATAGTAAATAAATCTTCAATAGCCTGCTTTGTTGAAAAATTCAATCCTAAGAATTTGCTTATTAACGTGCGGATAAATTTTATTCGTCCGCACTAAATGGTCGTTGGGTTATATTAATGTTCATTTCAATACCACTTCCCCATTTAACGTGGTGTCTGTTCCATAAGGACAGACTGTGGATGGTTAATTGGAACTTTATGTCTAAAGGAAAGCTATATAGGCTCTAACTATAGGACAGGCTAGTCAAGAACCATTAGAGCGACAGGATGGCCCATAGGTTAGAGCAAAAGATTCCGATGTAGACGTGTCCAGGTGCGAGCTCTATCCGCGGAAAATTCTGGACAGCACTTGGTGAGTTCCCAATAAGGACGAAACTGATCTACTTTGTTTAATTACCTTTACTACACTATACAATGCTTAGTTTATGCTAAAAAATGTATGTCATGAATGGCCATATGTTTATAACTATATTGCAAACTTTATTAATGTAAGTGGTCGCTTGTTCAAGCCATGTCCGAAACTGTTAATGATATAAATTAAGAATTACAAATAAAGAAGAAACGGTTATTAAAGCACATGGGTATAATTTTATATCTGATGACATCATTAGGTTATATAATTCTGTTATACAATATTATATATTATATTAAATGTCATTATATATATGTTTTTATTGGAATTTTCCCACATCGAAAGATAAATATACGGAGACGATTAATTGCGGGTATGCAGTTAGAACTCTAAGTCAAAGAGATAATAAATACGCTCCTCCTAAAGTTAAGCTTAGCCAAAAACATAATTTGGCATAGCGTGTGTTATGAGTCATGCAAACATTTAAGTACAAAACTCAACATAAAATGTATCCCTGTTAGAGCACCGTCTCAGCAAATTCTGGAAAGTACTTGACGAGTTCCCAAAAAGAACTAAACCAGTCCACTTGATGAACTGCGTATTAGGTTTTGCACATCTGGTAACAAATTAGTTCAAATATGACCGAAACGATAAACCAGTCAGCAATAACGGAAAGTATAATCACATTGATACATTCGATTCGATCTTACTAGACACTCATCAGTAGGAGTCGGAAGTACGCCCTACACCAACCAAATATTTGGATGAGAAATGTGTGGAAATTGTACAGTAAAATCTCTTATATGAATGTGCAAACTTGCAGTTGTTAAGTAAGTCTGTATTAGATGTTGCGAATCTAGTAACAAATTAGTTCATCTGTGACCAGAAGGATAAACCAAAGACAGCATGAACGGAAAGTATAATCTCATGCAAATTCGCTTCGTGCTTACTGGCGACTCATCAGTAGGAGCCGGTATTACGCCCTTTAACCACTATATATTTTGGTGAAGAATGTGGGATAATAGGACGGTACAATCTCCTAGACGAATGTGTAAACCTGCAATAGTGAAGCTAACATAATCTAAATTCAACGACAATACGACTTCAATGCTAACTCACATTATATAATATATATACCGAGTCTGTAAAGGATACTAACACTATGGCTATTGTGTTAGTAACTGATACCAACATTATTGTACCGAAAAGGTACATGGTACTAATACTATGGTTTCCGAGTCGGTACATGGTACCAACATGCTGGATATCAATGTATGCTACAGTACACTGAAATTGAGAAATACAACTATTTCTGAACAACTGCTATACCAGGAAATCCATACACTCCGGTCTTGATCATGCAGTTGTTATGTTGTTTCATATAGTCTTCGACAATGCGACTTCAACGCTAACTCGCCCAAATATATAGTTGGTAAAGGGCGTAATACCGGCAATTACTGATGAGTCACTAGTAAGCACGAAACGAATGTGCATATGAGATTATACGTTCCGTTCATGATGTCTTTGGTTTATCCATCTGGTCATGTTTGAACTAATTTATTCTAGGTGCGCAACATCTAATACACAATTTCATATATATATATATATATTGATAGTTTCTAATTTCACCATTTTTTAAAATGTAATGGAGTACGTTGTTTTGTTCTTACATATATATATATATATATATATATATATATATATATATATATATATATGTATATATATATATATATATATTAGGTCTCCGCAACAAACAATATCTGACTGTAATACTTCCTGAATTGATATTGCTTATGTAAACAAAGTTTATTTTTTATTGACAGCATAATTTCATGTTGAATATCTGCGATTTGCGGTCGCAAGTTGTCGCTTTGAGTTATCAGTTTCGCATAGATCTAATTGATCCCAATTTCGAAGTACGCATCGAGTTTGTCCTCTTTCTGGCGTACTTGTAAATAGAGATCAATCGGATCTTTGCGAAACTGATAGCTCAAAGCGACAACTTGCGAACGCAAATCGTGGAGATTCAACATTTTAAGCTCGCACTGCGCAGTCGTTCAAGGAAGCATATTTTCATATTTATGATTACACTAGCATTTTCCACAACTCACCTTGTCTAATCAATTTTTGCGAGGTTTAGTGATTAGTAAAATTTATGGCCTAATTTATTCGATGATTGGACAATACTTAAACTCAGCTTGGAAAAAAATTCCATTAAGAAAATTAATAAAATAGTATTAAAATCTGCCAGACATTTGATGAAAGATAAAAAATTTATGAGCGAACTTCGAACAACTTCACTAGACAAGATAGAATTAAATAGAAGATATATGCGTCAAAATACCAATAAAAAAAGATATTGAAACTCAAATGCAACTGACCCAGAAGCAAGTTTTTATTAATGTTTGTATCCTGCTCATAGGCATACGGATTCTGAATTTGATGTACATGATTTTGTTGCATTAGGTGAGCATTGGCAGATGTCTCGTTCATTGTCGCATCGCCAGATTCAAAATATGGCTGATTAAATGAAATCAGATGGTCTGGAATCATATGCAAATGATTTTTAGACTCCAAATGCTGTTGTTGATTGCGACCAAGATGCTCCTGTTGGTGGTGCTGATATTGACTAAAAGAAGCGGCATCATTATTAAAATTGTATGACTGAAAGCGCTGCGGATTGCCCAGAATGAAATCGACAGCCTCGGGGGATGAAGAAGACAAGCCACTAAGTGGTGGTGGGGTTCGGTGATGAATACGCTTTCCGACATTGGTCTACTGTTTTGGAACAAGAAATTCCGTCAAGGTTCACCGTCTCAATTTCGTTATTGAAACGCGTATCATCGGATTGCTGCAGCATACTTTGGAAACACATTTTGAAAGATTCATGGAAGAAATGAAAGGAATATTTTTTTATATACGTGTGCATGTTTTTAAAAAAATAATAGATTTTGCAACTGAGTGTTGCATTATTACCCCATCCTTGTTTAACCTAACAAGGATCTACGGGCCTATGTCCAAATATTTCCAAATATGTGGAGAGAAAATGTATACAGTAAAATCATCGTAGGGCAAAAAATGATCAGATAATAGTTTGGGTACTTGATTTTGTTTCATACAAGTCAGTCCTTGAATCTTAACAACGTCTTTTGACATTGCCATTAGATTATACAGCATACATCACTTAACAAACCAATTAAAGAAAGCAACTAGATATAACTCTTTGCACAGAACTAATAGATATGCAAATGTGTATTAGATGTTGCACACCTATTACTAAATTTCGGATTTGACCGCATTTTGCTTGTGCGGGACAATTGGTAGCACTCATAGGTCGGTAAAATCTTGAACTTCCTTCATATTCAGATGATGTAATTTTTGGCCTCAATTAATGGGTTCTCACTTGTCCCTTCTTCTTTAAGCCTTCAATTAGCTGATTGTCTGAAAATGACGTTGGATCAAGATTTTCCATTGTTCTTTGACCAAATTTTCGAGACTTCATTTCCAGTCTCATCTTCAGGGTTGACACAATACGCACAGAAGTAAAACACAACTTGTGACAAATGTCACAGTCGGAGACGGTATTACGCCCTATACCCACTACATAAACATACGGTAGCCAACCAAAGCGCTGGTGTCATTTATGGGCTCTCTCTCTCTCTTACTTTCTCTCTCTCTCTCTCTCTCTCTCTCTCTCTCTCTCTCTCTCTCTCTCTCTCTCTCTCTCTCTCTCTATATATATATATATATATATATATATATATATATATATATATATATATATATATATATATATATATATATATATATATATATATATATATATATAGTTATAGTGAATTGGCTTTGATTTCTAAGACTATATGAAGTAAGCTCCACTATTGCCGGTACCCCTATTCGTATTTGAGATTGTACCTTCTAGTTATCCCACATTCCTCAACCAAATATATATGGGGTATAGGATGTAATTCCGGCTCCTCCTGATGAATTTCCAGTAAGCAAAAAACAAATTTACACAAGGAATTGGGTTCTCGTTCAAAATAGATGAATGTCAGATGATATTTTGACTGAAGGAGAACTCTGCCTGAACTGGGCAACTCGTTATTTGGCGCAATACCATTTAATGGGCCACTAATTTGAGTAACACAATTTATTAGTCAGTTTATTCAACAAACAGGCTAAAATAGGTTAACTACTAGTGCCTCATTAAATACATTTGTAGTGTCAGCTAGAAAATTATTACGCTGTAGAGAGGTCCAATAGCGTTAAAACAATATACAGTATATGGATTTTCATTCAAATGTTGATTCTCTAAAAGAAGGGGTTTTCTGAAAATTGCCATATAATATTTTTAATTCAACCTTCGGAAAAACATAAAGAAACTATAAATAAATACATACTGAAAGAATATACGCAAAGAAAAGCTCACCAAGTTCCTGAGTTATCAGAGTGTTCATTGTTTTTCCTATGGAGTTTATTATGGCCAAACATTCTTCCATCATCTATTCCAGAAAAGGTGTCTCTAAATGGAGGCTGGCAAAGGGCATCGTGCTGTTGAGTTGTGGAGACATGCGGATTGTAAAGTTGGCTCAAATGCCCACTATTGCCATACTCTTCTCTAAGTTTGCATTCACGTGAGGCTTCATTCAACAAGAGTCTTGCGGAGAACAGCATAGGCTGTTGACTTCCTTGTTGACTGGCATTAACTGTTTGCTCCTCGTCTACATTCTCAACGTTTTTATTGCCCATGGAACCAATAGTAGCATCTGCAGCAATTCTGGATAAAGATGTTAAGGAAACGCTTTCTACTGTTTTGTTGTTATGGTTGAGTCTGTTACGGTTTCCGTTATCTTCAAGGTTTTGGAAAGGACATTCAATGTTTACTTGACAAACAGGAGCTAGGTTTATGTTGAATCGATCTGAATTTGCTACTTTTCTCATTTTCTCACTGTCGAGTGTTAACTGTTTATGAAAATCCAGCTGAGAAGAAGAAGATGACATTAAAGAAGCTCGTAGGAATGGTGAACATCTTTCTGTAGAAGTCTCCCAGCATTCATTTGGCTTTTGGTAATTTGGATTACGACTGAATGAAAGCAGAGAGTTGGTATGATAATCTAGCTCTTGGTTAGGACTGCTATAGCGATTTGATTGGTAAAGCTGATCAAATCTTTGCTCATATTCAGATGCAAATGAAGCCCCAGAAACTGAGCTTAATTTGTCTGTCCCAGCTCTGTCGAACACTGCATCATGTTCAGTATTTTTAGATAGATCCTGAAAATCCCCCACATTTGTGTCGTTCTGTTCTGGCTGCTGCAGATGATGATGATCTTGGTGAAAATGTGAATGATGATGATGATGATAAGTAGGCGGAGGAGGATAGTGATGAGTAAAGACGTTCGAGAGATTGGCTATTGATGTGTATGACGTGCCTAGGTGTTGTTGATTACCGGAACCAAAAGAATTAGCGAAATCCGTTGTCATGTTGAGAATATGCACTATGTCTATAAAATTTAGTTCTTCAAAGAAGCGTGTTGTATACCACCGTCAGCCAATGAGTTAAAGATATGTTGGGCTTTCACAACTAAATTTTACAAGTAATTTTCAGCATAGATAGGTTTCCGTCAATCTTTCTTCAATAGTCTTTGTAAGGAAAATTAATTTTTAAAAAAAACAAAAGTAAAATTTTTCTATGAATATAAAATATCTAGTTAAACATTGATTTGCTGCGTGTGTGGTACACTTCATCATTTAAATCAAGTTCACCGACTTGGAATATGCACCAAATACATATTGTATTTTACCCATGTTATGGGGTAATAGAATTACCCGGCCCATATTGAATAAAACAAGGACCGGATAATTAATCCATTCCCTGCCGTACAACATGTTTCGTTTAAAGTGTAGTAGAATGTCTAAATGACGAAATTTTCACTGCTAGATACACGGAATAAATGGAGTCATACGATTGGTATTCATCTCAAACAAATTCAATTCACCGTATAATTAAATACATTTTTCTAGTCTGTTGTAACGCAATGAAAATATTTCTACCAAATTCATAACGCCAGTCAAGACCGCCAAAGTCTACTACGACCCCCCGACATAAAATTTATAAATTTACTAATTTAATTTGGATAATTAAGGCACATGTGAATAATGCAACTCACGTGGCACAGTGTAATATTTTCTCTCATTTGATAGTTATTAATTTTTGCAATACCTAATGTTAGAATGAGATGGCTAAATATACATAAGAAACTAAATATAACTTTACTAATTCTAAGAAATGGAACGTTGTTCTATTCCATTGAGAAAGGCTTAGGTTTGAACACGAATAGCAGGTTCATTGATTTCTTGTGTATCCTCCATTTTCTACACAAAGACAGCTTATTTAACATGTTTTACCCGTTGCGTTCTTCCCAGCGTAATTATCCTCTTAAAACGACCATGATTTTAAGGGAAGTATGCTATTCTGATAATATACCCTACCAAGCGAAAACAATAGGAAGTGAACATTCTGCTAAGACTACAATTCGTCCTGTATTATAAACGTAGTTAAACAGCCGACTAGGAATTATTATTACACATTCTTCGACCAAATATATAGTGGGTAAAGGGTGTAATACCGGATCCTACTGATGAGTCGCATGTAAGCACGAAACGAATGTGCATGAGATTATACTTTCCGTTCATGCTGCCTTTGGTTTATCCTTCTGGACACAAATGAACTAATTCGTTACTAGGTTCGCAACACCTAATACATACTTACTATTGTAGGAGCTGGTTGTTCATTGAACTAATTTGTTACTAGGTACATCTGTCTGATACAATATGCAGATATTTGTCCCAAAGTTCATCTCATAATACTTACAAACTTTTTAACAAATACGAGACAAAATATACTGATGAACGACACTACCACGTTGTTTGCTCATTTTATTTCAAAAATGCCTTTTCCAATATGTCAGTTAACCTCAAAATGAATATCGACTTTACATTCTACCTATAAACAGGAATCAATCCACGGCGTCTTCATAATGTTATTTATGATTTGTATAATCTACCAAAAGTTATCCATTTAATCTTCTAGCTAATGGTTTGACAAAATAACTGAATAGATAACGAGACAAACTGTAATTATGTTGGGCTACATTCCACATTCCCAAAATCAACTCCAATCGCCAACTAACAAATTCTTGCAAAATGTTGTCTCATTTTGTTATAATTAAGGTTGCGATCTTGATATAAGCACCTTACCCATTAATTACTTACACATGTCAGTATAAACTAAGATTTTTTAGTGTAGAAAAGGCGATTCATCCAGTAGACGGGTTTCGTCATTATTGGGAACTCATCATGTACTGGCTAGAATTTACCGCGGACAGCGCTCGAACCTGGGCACGTCCGCTTCGGAATCTGGCGCTCTATCGACAGAGCCATTATAAAATCTTAGTTTATTCTGACATATGTAAGTAATTAATGGGTCGGGTGCTTATTTCAAGACCGCAACTTTGATAATAATAATTGTTATCACCGCCCATGCAACCAATAGTCGTTTAGTTGTCTCAATTTATTTAATTTATTTAGACTTTGTGTTTACTAATATTTATTTATTTAAAACAAGGTTGCGATTTGAAATATATACTAATCAGATTATATATACATTTATCAGCTGAATCTAAGCATTTATAATGTTTTTTTTAAATAAAGTGTATGGGATTTTATCTTGATTTTATTTTTCTATGTTTCTACTCATAAATGAGCATGCTAGAATTAACTGTAAATTGTTGATTAACAAATTATTTTTTAATAATCTACATCCTTTCTTTAAATCAAGTTTGCGAGCTTGAAGTAAACACAAATCCCAATTGTATTTTACCAGTCGTCGAACAACATAACAAAACTAACACCAGTCGCAAACTTGATATAAAGAATTTTTACCACCACCCGCGCAATCAATTATTGTTTAATCTATATCTTGGTGGTTGAAAAAATATAAAATTAATTTAATTTATGCATAAAATATGGCAAACTTAGTTAACAAGTTACTTCATATAGGATCTTGAGGATATGCAGAGTTTAGCTGCTCAGAAATGTGTGATACCCTTTGGCGTATAGGTGCCACGCTTACTGGCTACACACTTTGTAAAAGCTGGCACTACGCCCCAAACCATTTTATAAATTTCCTCATTTAATGTGGAAAAGTGTACATTGCAATCACCTAGAAATAAATAAATTAAATCAGTAGTATTCAATTTTAGATTATGTATAATTTTTTTAAAGAAATATTCTAACGCGATACTAACTACTGGCCTTTTTAATGTCATCATAGTCAATAGGATAGTTTCTAAGTCAATTGCATTTAGCAGCATTGAACGAGGTAGGCCTGTAATTATGCATCGCCAAATTGATAGTTCTTGTAGTTATAGTCCTAGTTAACACATCAATGATTAAATAAGTAGCTTGTCAGGGAGTGTCCGTATGCTACTTATATTGGCTACCAGACAAAATACAAATATTAATATCTAGACTTCGAAGAACTTTTTGCAAAAACCGACCTTCAACGACCATTGCATACTTGGCTTTCCACGTTTTGTTTGAAATGTTTGTCATAAAAAATTCGCGAGTTGAATAATTCAAAATAAAGGCAAAATATAGCACACTTAATAATGATATGCTTTTTGTCTAAAGAATTGCATAAAATTAGGAAAATATTTTTCAACATATAATTGGAAAATTAATTGGAAATAGATTTGTATATAATCATGTGTATAGATAAAAAGAATTTAAAATATTTTAATCATATGTGGGGAGAAAAAGGAAATGGGTATATATGTATAGTGATAGATGTATAAAAAGAATATGCAGATTGAGAAATGTAGTCACACATATATTTAATTAATTAGACAAATAAATAGACGAACAAACATCAAGGTAATTAATGGATTCCCTATCACACAAAAAATTCTTTTAGGCAATATGTACAGATATCTAATTAAATCGAGACAGATACATATTTAGATCGGTAAATATTTTTTTAAATCTAATAAATTAGATAGATAGAAATATAGAGATTTAGGTAGGTAGATAGATGAGAATATATACCAAATCATTTAATAAAAGACGTACATAAAGTTGGAAGAAAGAATGGATGAATATTTAAAAAGTTAAATAATGGACAATTAGTTATGTAGATACATACAGAAATATAGTTATAGATAATAATATTGATTGATAGCCATATATGTGAATAAATATGAATATATATATATATATATATATATATATATATATATATATATAGTCAGACAGATATGTAGCTCGATAGATAGATAGAGAGACGCATGTTTACAGATAAATAAATAGGGTAGACAGACAGACCGATATGTAGGTCAATGTATAGATAGATTTTTTTAAATAAAGGAATAAATATATAGCTAGGTCGAAAGGGAGACAGATAAACAAAACACCATATAGACAGACATATAGGTAAAAATATGTATAGGAATAGATGCATATATCGATATATAGATAGATGGATATACAGCTGGGTATTTTTAGAGAAAATACATAATAATGAAAGACGAATGTATAGATAGATAGATAGATAAGTCTCTACATAAATATATAGGTATATGGATATGTATGTAGGAAGGTTAGTAGGCAGGTGGGTAGATAGGCAGGTTGGTAAATAGATAAGCCGACAAGCAGTTGCTCTGATTCCCTTACAGACAGCTAGTCAGACTGACAGATAAAAATTATTTGGTGTTGAATTTCGGTTTTTATGTTTTCAATTAGACGTACAAAATCAGGAATATTTATCGTGTTCGGTAACTCGGCAGATATTAGCCATAGATACGTACATGTGACAGCTCGTTCACTAAATATATGATTAGTGGAACAAGTACTTGATTCTCAAATGAACCGACATAATACGATTGAGATTTGCTCATATTGTACTCACTATGAACACGCCTCAATTCTCATCTTCAGAATGATAGATTTTCGCGAAGTAGATTAATTTGCGAGAGTGTCTATTGTTACCAACAAGAAAGTCCGTTTGGTCCCACTGATCATTCAAAAAACATTGCCATAGGTGCATGTAAACACCAATTAACACATATTTTGGGTTGCAGAGCTAACTTCTCTTAGTTGTTTCCAAGTGCTTGTTTCCGCACGCCGGCATTTGATCTGACTTGTTTTATTCAAAAATGACATGAACAATGATTATTATCCAAAATTAACTTTTCTGCCAAACCTCATGACAAGATGCATGGTTTAGATCCAACCCACATGTTGCTCCTTTATTGCACCTACCTACCTGTTTGACTAATGGGCTACCTGTATGTAATATGTACGTGATGAAATTATCTGTTGAGCTTAAAAGTTAAATCTGGCAATCAAAGAAGTCAAATTGTTAAATAAGATATCTGAATTCGAGGCAATTATAATTTAATTCGTTTGGGACATTAAACATATTGTAAAAAACATTCTGAAGACGAATAAATTGTATAAAAATTAAAGATGAAATTTTTGTTCACAAGCCAAAAGGTATCTGCAACTAATTCCATGAGCCTATTCAATGGTATGCAGAAATCCAGAGAAAACCCTTTAATGAAAAATATGGTGAAAATGTTATATTTCTTTATCCTTTTCGCGGAGATCTAATTCATATGCAGTTTTATATTAAGTATTGAGTATCCAGTAGCAACTTATATGAAAAAGTATCAGGAACACAGTTGTACATGAGATTAAACTCTTTTGTCAGGCTGAATTTAGAATATCCTTTGATCCAATTTAAACAAGTTTGTTACTAGGTACATAATAACTTATATAAAATTTCAAATAAGACATATTTCAGGCCAAAATCAGATGATTAGGAGAGCTGCAGTTCCTAGGAATCATACTTCGACGCTACGTTTCAACGCGACCAATCTTGGTAAACATAGATGCGTTCTTATTGATCAAAATGTCAGTAATCCTCAGGCAATAACGCACTGCTTGTTTGTCATTCAATTATTATTAATCCACATTTAACGGCTTTTATTGAGGAAATACCTGGAAAAGTCAAAGCCATGGTTTTATGTAGGAAGTACATTTGCTTTTTATGAGGTATTTATTATACATGAACAGTATATATATATATATATATATATATATATATATATATATATATGTGTGTGTGTGTGTGTGTGTGTGTTGACTTGAAGTTTAATAGCAGGATTTTGATAGTGTTTTTTTGACAGATTAGACTAAGCATTTCATCAAGCAGAAAAGTAATTAATCGAGTGGACCGGTTTCATCCTTATTGAAAACTCTTAATGTACCGTTCAAAATATTCCGTGGACATGAAGAATCTAAGCACATTTTCTTCGACGTCTGAAACGCTAACTACTGCGCCAACAGTACCGCATATTGCATGCAATTTAAGTTCATATAATAACTTATGTTACCGGTCAGCCTTTCCTTTGCATAAGTATTATTATGCATACAATATTGCTATACAACATATGTGATTCATTATCATATCCGCTAATATCACAGTTTTTTTATTACAACGAGAGGTCTGGGCTCATTGATCAAACCTTCCTTTTGCAATTCTTCAAATCATGTTTGTGAGCTTGAATTAAACACCATTCACATTGTATTTAACCATTCCTTGAACAACATAACTAAATTACCGTCAGTCGTCGACGTCAAACTGACTAGCGAGGATTAAATCGCAATGAATATGTATGAAAAACAAAATAAGATATGCGGCTCTCACCTCGAGTGGCCTCGCATACATTGTACTTGCTTGGAAATGTCGGCTGCACAATTTTTATGCAGTCACGAACAGTAACTTATTGAAGCTTTTACCTGATTTTCGGGTTGGAATTCGATTTGTTTGCATCCTGATTTATCCAGAATCTTCGATCTCCGGGTATGGAGATCTTTTTCAATGGAAAGCACATCACCTACTAAGTTGACAATCAATATTTAAAGTGGAATTTTGGTTTAAACTGTCCCATTTATACTTGTTGTTAGATCTCTTAAGCATAACTTGTATTTTTTAAATACTAGGTGTCTGTATGTCATAACTAGGAAACGCTGAAAATAGTCTAGTGCTTTTGGTACTGGTATATTTGTGTACATTGACACCACATCTAAAATCACCAATCTATCGTTTTCATTTAGCTCACATCTATCCACAATCTCAACCAAAATGTATGAATTCATCAAAGTATGGTCTCAGAAGTACGAATATTTCTATATTCTATGGCATAGAAACTTGGACATTGTATATGTTAGGGAGTGTCGGACATTTGCAATAATTCTCAATACTTAATGAAGCTTTCGCCATATATATAGGAAATACAATTATACAATCACTGATTGCGCGAGTGGTGGTAGTTTTGCTGCTGTTCAACGACTAATTAAACACAAGTGGATTGATATTTACATCAAGCTCGCAATCGTGATTCAAACTATTGTTACCATCATCCGGAACAATTAGTGATTGTTTAATTGTATTTCCTGTATATATATGTTGCGAGAGCTGCAAAAGTTAATGTTCGTGACTGCATAGAAATTGTGCAGTCGACATTTCTAGACAAGTAAAATTTATGCGAGACTACTAGATGTGAGAACTGCATATCGAATTTTGCTTTGCACATGTATGCATTGTGGTTTGACCGTCGCTAGTCAGTTTGCCGTCGTAATCTGGTGATGATCATGAAATGTCGAAACGCGTCAGTACGTGTGACTTTCGGCAGTTTTGCTTTTTTTCGACGACTGGTTAAATACAATGGGATTGGTGTTTACTTCAAACTCGCAAGCTTGGCTTAAAGAAATTTTACCACCATCCGCCATAATAAGTGATTGCTTAATTGTACTTCTTTTTTTCAATTTATACAGGCAACTGTTAAAGTATAACAGCATAATATCTAGAGCAAAATGCTGAATATTTTGTGCTATGAGGTAGCTTAATTTCTTTGAACAAATACATGTCGATTTGGATTTTACCCTTAATCCTAGCTTCTAATATCCCGCAGTTGGCTTATTTAATGCACGCCGTTGTTTTTTTATTGTATACTAAGTTCGATGCGCTCAAAGTTTCAACCCTGGCTGAAACCCTTGGGGTTTCTAATGGCAAAACCTCAATATGTGTGAAACCATTCCTTATGACGATAGTTCCTTGCGATATCTATTTTAAAACACTTGGTATTGCGAATTCAATATGCGATCTATTAATAAGCGATATTTTACGTTAATCAGACTGCCATCATGCTCTGATGATGATTATGTAAGTTTGCAACGTATCAGTACTGGAGACCGATAATAATTTTGCTATGTTGTGCGACTGTTTAAATACGATGCGATTGGTGCTTATTTCACACTCCAAAACTCGATTTAAATAATTGTTGTCACCACCCACGCAATCAATTATTGCTTAATTGTATAACAAAATCATTCTTTGGTTTCAACGACACTTTATTTCTCTGTTTATTATTTTAAATATTTATACGGATTTTGTGTTAAATTATTCACGCATATTGTAGTAGTAGTCAAGGCGTAATAAAAATTTACCCAGAAACATTATTTCCTACGCGGGTGATACTCATGTCTAAAATCTGACATAGCGTTAGCTAACAAACGATTGAAAAGCTTTTGAACGGAGATAAGCTCATCATTCTTAACCTACCTCATTCAAATTTATAGCTGCTGATAAAGCTATGATGCTTACCTTAATCGGTGAGTTTAATAAGTATGTGTGCGAGAATGTGTTTGAGCTGAAGCTTATTTGTACATGTCTGCATGTTCTGACGTGTTTGCTTGCGTGTATGAGAAGATATATTTTTCAAAAAGCATTAGCATAAATTTCCTTTTTAAGGCCAAACTAAATTATCGTATTTTGTTACATTTAACAGCTCTTGGTTTAACTTTCAATTGTCAGACTCGTCCGAGATCAAAATCGGGAACGAACGTGTGACCTTGTCAAATTGCGACATTATTCTGACTCTGGGTGCTAGGGTAAATAAATTTTCGGATAATTCGAGAGCCCGAAAATTATAAAAATATTATCATCAATGATAGAGGTGAACTGCATTTTGAATTAACTGAGAATAATATTTTGAATAACAATTTATCAATTTCTTTGCTAAATCTATGGTTTAATTGGAATATAATTCCGGCTCCAACTAATGAGTAACCTTAAGCACGCAATGCATATTTACATGACATGAAACAGTTTTTTCATGCCGAATTTGGCTTATATTCCGTATCCACGATGAAATAATTTGCTAGTTGCATAATATAGAATTACTTGCGTGTTACTTCTCCACAACCATGAATATATATTCAAAATTCTGATGTCAAAAATACCCAGAAAATCAAAAAATAATTACAAACAAATCAAATTTTGCACACGAAATTTTCAGTTATGTACAAGGTATGCGAGACTACTTGAGGTGAGAGTCACATATCTGATTTTGCTTTCCATGCATATGCAATGCGGATCGATCCTTGCTAGTCAGTCTGCCGTCGTAACCTGATGAGGATCATGGACGTTCGAAACGCGTCAGTGCGTGTGACTGGCGATAGTTTTGCTATGTTGTTCGCCGACCGGTTAAATAAATTGGGATTTGTGTTTACTTCATGCTCACAAACTTGATGTAAAGAATTGTTACCACCACCCGCGCAATCAATTAATGTTTAATACAAGCATTTTACGTTTTTGTTGAATTAAATGTTTCTCCGTGTATTTTTCACTTTTTGTTACTCTGAATAAATACTATCGACCGTCTCTAAGGATATGCTGACCGTAATATTTCGGTGACACGTATTAGTTTTGGAAATGTCACTATCCTTTATCAATTTTATAGTGGAAAGGAAATATTGTGCTACCTACCATGGAAGAGAAACTACTTAGTCTAAAACTCATGCGGATATAGCTTCAAATCTTTTGTTCATGCAAATTTTTGTAAATACTCATATTTCGATATGAACAAATTTTTAACATTGTACGCCATGCCAATTCATAAATGCAACCTTGCATAAATTAAAATAAACAAATTTTCTGTGAATTAACTTGAATCGCCTAATTCGCAGTGGCGAATTATAATATTTAAATGAATACTTATTACATTATTTATCGTCCAGATTTTCACCTTGGACAAGGTAGAACCGTGGCAAAGTTGCGTCGAAGTCTGTGACTTTCTTTTATTACACCCTAACGTACAATTCATACTACTGTCGATTATATGCTAGCATATTTTGGTCTAGCCCTCTTGTCAGGTGGAGCTCACATGCCATCCCTTTCAACATGAAGATCCACGTAACAACCTATAATTTTCCATTTGAAAACATACACCACGCTACCTGAAGCAATAGTATTGAATTGAAGATTAAAAAAAAACAAACCAACACTAATTACTGGAATAAAAATAAAAGATATTTGAATAAAGTTTGCGATCTTGATATAAGCACCAATTCCATCACATTTCCATATGCCAATATAAACTAAGCTATTTAAGATACAGCACAGGAAATTAATCTAGATTAGTTTTTAAGAATTTCTTATCTGTTCGAATATAAAAGGCACTTCCACAGGTTGTTTGGTGACTGTTATTTAATGACTGATTTTTCGTATTTAGTTGGAATTTTATTTAAAGTTAATGAAGGCTCTGATTTTATAATGATTGGTGCGCAGTGCGAGCTTCACATGTTGACTCTCCGTGATTTGCCTTCGCGGTTTGTTGCTTCGCATTATCAGTCTCGCAAAAATCCGATTGATCCCCATTTCCAAGTACGCGTGGATTTTGTCTTAGTTTTGGCTGCGTGCAGGTTCGTTCCTGTCGAAGCCTTCAGAAGAAAGAGATGAATCCTCACCCAGTCAAAACGAAAACAAAATCGATGCGTAGCTTGAAAATGGGGATCAATTTTATCTTTGCGAAATTGTTCGTGAAGACTAACCAAAAACATAAGTTAGTATGAAATGAGTGTAGTATGCAGTGACGTAACGCAGTGGACTGACTTTCCGACTCTGAAGAAAATGTGTCTCGGCTCGAGCTCAGTCTGCGTCAAAATTCTGTTTAGAACTTGAAGAGGTCCCAGTAAAAACGAAATCGGTCTACTGGGTCAATTTCCTATTCTACTTAATACAATGTATAGATTTTACTGTTAAATTTATATATAATGAGAATGGTGCTTATATCAGGCTCTTAAACTTTTTATAAAATAATTTTTAACACCAGCCAAGAAATAATTATTTAAAGAAAACATGCAATATTGATATAACCACTAGTCCCATTTTAAACAAACTTTTATCAGAATGAAATAGGCATTGAATAATTTAGAAAAGACAATTAATCTAGTATTTAACGTGTCCACGATATTAATTTTGTAGGTGGTCGTTTAGCACTTTAGGTTCCGCAGTGATCAGGTTGATCCTCAGTTCCAAAAACGCGTTTTTTTCGATGTCAGGGTGTGAAAACTCCGAAAGCTTACACATCTTTCGTTCAAACCATTTACATATACGTTAAATACTGGATGAATTGCTTTTTCTAAATTACACAATTCTATGTTAATACTGAAAAAGTATGTTTTTAATGGGACCGGTGTTTATATCAAGATCGCTATCTAATGTAATTAATTAAAGAATCAGTTTGGAATTACACCTGCTGGATTGGTAAGGCATCCATTCGGCATAGCGTATAGATTATAAAAAACTCACCTGATTTATGACACCCAACAATGCATCACAGACTTCTAGAATGGTGAACACTGGAATGAAATCTAATTAAGCGACAATTTCGTTGATTGCGCAGGATGTGACAACAAATCGTTAAATCAAATTTGCGACCCCGATATAAACACAGATTTTATTTTGTCGAACATATCACTAAAAACAGAAAACAGTCACACAAATTGATGTACTTCGACTTTCTATTGATAACCACAGAGCATGACGAAAAACTAATTTCCAACGATGGAATCGAAACTCATATTAAAATATTATATGCTATTATGAACACTACTAGTCTTACATACACTGTTCTCGAATTGAAATATCGACTGCCAAATTTTATTCAATCAAAATTATGAATTTGTTGCGGGTTTCGCCATATGTCCAGAAGTTGCACAATTAAAGAATAGTCGATTGCGCGGGTGGGGATAAAAATTCTTTAAATCATGTTCACGTAATTGAGATAAACACCTATACAATTTTGTCTAATCTATGCAAAACAATGCAAAACTACCTTCATTCACGCGTACCGACGCGTTTCAACATTTTATAATCAACATCAGATCATGAAGACAAACTGGCTAGCAGTTATCTTACCACAATTCATTAACAAGTTATTGAAATCAATATCTCGCTAGTAAGAACGGAACAAATTGGTACATACGATTGTAACTTTTCTTCATGCTGACTTTGGTATATCCTTCTCATTCCATCTTAAGTAATTTGGTATGACGTGTGCAAAGACTAATACACAGTTTCATTAATATATAAATATATATTCACCGCAAAAACAAATATATATATATATATATATATATATATATATATTATGTAATCAATGTAATAATGTTAAATCACCTATAAATGTTCGTACTTGGCCAAAAATATGCCTGTTAAATTATTTATCAAACAGATTTGTGTTGTGCTATAAGAATGACAAGGTTTTCCGAAACGCGTCAGCACATTTATCTCGTGGTATATTTCCCAAACTTTACGAATGTGAAAATATATTATAACATTTTCGATAATTGTAAGACAGCAACCGTGATTTTCACATGACATAGCACTTTCCACACAATACGTCTTTGCCTACTAAACAGACTATTAGGATTACCTGGCCCTTGTTGTACCAAGATGTCGTTTTATCCATTGTCTGCGATGTTACTCCGAATATATCGGTTTGTGGTGTAGGAAGCTTTTTTCAACGGAAAGCATATCCCACTAAACATTTATTAATCATTAAGTCAAGCCAAAAAATTCGGATTAAAATTGAAGTCAGTGGATGCAAACACCTTGTTGGGTAAACAAGGACCATGTAATTAACCCATCCCCTGTCGTGTAATATGTTTCTTTTAAACCATCATAATGTTTTATATATTACGCATGATGTTACTTACTACTTGCATCTAAACATGACTTGCGAAGTATAAATTCCCAAATTCGGTTATATGATAAATCCATTGCTCTCTGTTTCGAATATTATTCAACAATTTTGATTTCATTAAACTTGTAACTGTGCAAGTTACGAAAATTTGTGTTTAAATCTAGTTGGAGAATGTTAAATAATTAACAAAGAAATACATTTATTTTTGGGTAGTCTTAGTTTCTAGGAAGAATGAAACACCACATTACGTAAGACAGATTGTGGTTTAACTAAACCATAACTGTAGTCAGATTATTAGATATAAACCTGCCAACTTGTTTGACATAATAGCTTGACATTTCATTCGTTCCCATATAAATTCAAAAGGCAATTTGAGACATTTATATTTTGCATGGTTGGTGCAAATTATTTTTAAACCAAATTATAATCCTCTATTTTAATTTGTCAGGCGTACACTGCATTAAGAACAACTACCATTTTCATTTACTACAATACGAAAAATATAAATAGAATATGAGTTCATATTTTGGTCAAAGACCACAAACTTGTTCCATAGTTGCGATGTAGAATGTCGAATCTTCATTCATTAAGTTAATTTTCATCGATATTGACACAAATCATATTGTCCTTAAGTTCACAATTTTGCAGACAGCGCTCCACTCGACACCAGACAGGTTGTAAGACGGTTATCTTGGAGGCTGACAACTTTGTGAATCGTGATTTAGTACTACTTAAACGATGGTGGAGAATTTATTTAATCAGCCGGTGGAAGAAGAAATGAAAGCAAAATTGTATAGAAATTTTCGTTACATTAACCAACACAACTGCAAACTTCTACACAGACATACCTGTATCGTCGCTTTGATGATTTGTGTTATTTTATGTAGGTTAGTCATTAGTGCATTAGCCCGAGTGTTTTGTACGTTTGTGTATATGAATGTATGTGCGCTGAATTGCTGCTAATTCACGTTACTGACCAGAAAACGAATAAACCAAAAAACTGCTGAAAATGTCGAAGAAAAATCGACTAGACATTTACTGGACAGCTAAGAACTGTCTCAACCACACCCGAAGCAAACACGGTTGAGTGAAACAATCAATTGGAAACAGGCACCAAAAGCTAACTATTAATCAAAAATATATTAACAGCTAAACATGTGTTATTAGGTTTTATAAGCTCACAAATGACTATTCTACATTCAATAAAATATGTGGAACTTTTTAAGTAGGCTTAACGACAATTTTTTGTTGTTTAGATGTAATTTTGTCCGTATCATTACATTTAACAATTATCCTTGCTTATTGATATATTCCTGTCAATGTCTTTTTCTCCGATATTTTTACATAGGCTTTCATATGCCTTCCTCCGGGAAGTGCTCAACGTAAGACTTTTTTGGTAAATTGTAGTGGTGACAAAACTCAAGCAAGCAATAATTTTTCTATTAGAACCCGTTTTTTATTTTACTATTTTTCATATAGATATTAAATCGTTTGTTTTAATTTTGAAAAAGGAAGTCTGTTATTGGCTATATTAGTAAATATGTCCAAGCTCTTATTTACAAAAATTGTCCTTGTGAGCATATAGCTTTTTCCCGTCTTAGGGATTTGTTGCGCTATTTCAATAGCTTAGTCAAATTGACACAAAATAATTTATAAATTTCACTAAAAATATAAATTTTGCAGACAGGTCGGTGTAAAGCATAGCATATGTGGCTCAGTAACTCTATATGCTAAAATCATAGTTTTTGTCCACAAACGTCAGTTTTCCATTCCTTTTGTATTATGAAACAAAGTTCAGCACTTCAATTATTAAAAATATTGACATCAGAATATAAGGCATCGTGTTGGTGGAAAATGACCGTGTCGCATACATTGAACTTGACTGGAAGTGTCGGCTGCACAATTTCTATGTAGTCACAAACATTAACAGTTTGTAGCTATCGCCACATTTACATATATAGACAATACAATTTAACAATAATTCTTTGCGCGGGTGGTGGTACCAATTCTTTAAGTCAAGTTTGCGAGCTTGAAGTAAACACCAATCCCATTGTATTTAACCAGTCGTCGAACAACATAACAAAACTACCGCCAGGCTCCGTTAAATTGTATTGCCTATATATGTATATGTGGCGAAAGTTACAAACAGTGAATGTTCGTGACTGCATAGAAATTGTGCAGCCGATATTTCTAGGCAAGTTCAATGTATGCGAGACTGCTAGAGGTGAGAGCCGCATATCTAAATTTGATTTCCATATATATTCAATGCGGCTTGATCCTCGATAGTCAGTTTGCCGTCGTACTCTGATGATGATCATGGAAGGTCGAAACGCGTCAGTGCGTTGCGGCTGGCGGTAGTTTTGTTATGTTGTTCGACGACTGGTTAAATACAATGGATTTGGTGTTTACTTTTAGCTCGCAAACTTGATTTAAAGCATTGTTACCACCACCCGCGCAATCAATTATTGTTAAATTGTATTGTCTATATACGTATATGTGGCGAAAGCTGCAAACAGTTAATGTTCGTGACTGCATAGAAATTGTGAAACCGACATTTCCAGTCAAGTTCAATGTATGCAAGACTGCTAGTGGTGAGAGCCGTATATCTAAATTTGATTTCCATATATATTCAATGCGGTTTGATCCTCGATAGTCAGTTTGCCGTCGTACTCTGATGATGATCAAGGAAGGTCGAAACGTGTCAGTGCATTGCGGCTGGGGGTAGTTTTGTTATGTTGTTCGACGACTGTTTAAATACAATGGGATTGTTGTTAACTTCAAGCTCGCAAACTTGATTTAAAGTATTAGTGCTTATCTGAATCAATATATAACAGTTAAATATTCTTTGGTGCGGAGAACTAATATATATTAAAGTAGGTAAGCACAAAACGAATTTGCACATGAGGTTATACTTTCCCGTTCATATTGTCTTTGGTTTATCCATCTGGTCACAAGTGAACTAATTTGTTACTAGTTTCTCAACACCTAATACATACTTGCGTACATATTAGATCTTCGCAACAAACAGTATTTAACTGTAATATATTTAATTGAATGATGTCATGCTTACCGATAAATGTGATAACTGATATCGATCAATATCAGAGTGTACGGATTAACTGGAGTAACAGGTGTTCAGAAATTTTTGTAATTCTCAATTTCGGTGAACAATAGCATAAATTGATATCCATCAGGTTGGTACCATGTACCGACTCGGCAACCATAGTGTTAGTACCATGTAGCTTTCTGTAAAATAATGTTGGTATCGGTTACTAACACAATAGCCATAGTGTTAGTATCCTTTACAGATTCGGTATATATATTATATAGTGTGAGTTAGCGTTGAAATCGCATTGTCGTAGACTTTATATGACGTTAGCTTCACTATTGCAGGTTTACACATTCGTCAAGGAGATTGTACTGTTCAATTTTCTCACATTCATCACCCCAATATATAATAGTTAAAAGGGCGTAATACCGGCTCCTACTGATGAGTCGCCAGTAAGCACGAAACGAATGTGCATGAGATTATACTTTCCGTTCATGCCCTCTTTGGTTTATCCTTCTGGTCACAACTGAACTAATTTGTTACTAGGTTCACAACACCTAATACATACTTGCAAATAAAACAAATACTAGGTCATTTATATGATTAAACGAACATTGGTTGCGCCGGCGGTGATAACAATTATTATAATCGAGGTTGCGGTCTTGATATAAACACCTGACCCATTAATTACTTACATATATCATTATAAACTAAGAATTGTATAGTGTAGAAAAGGCAATTCATCCAGTAGACCGGTTTCATCCTTATTGGGAACTCATCACGCACTGTCCAGAATTTGCCGTGGACACGTCTGCTTCGGAATCTAGTGCTCTAACCACTGAGCCATCCTGCCGCACACTACACTACACACAATTTTTAGTTATATACTAACTAATTTAACTTGATTAGTCTATTTTTCCTTTAGGTGGAACTAAGTTCCAACTAACAAACCACAATCTGTCATTACTGAACAGACACCACACTAAATGAGAAAGTTGTATTGAAATGAACATTTATATAATTAGACAAAATTTGATTTCTATATATATTCAATGCGGTTTGATCCTCGATAGTCAGTTTGCCGTCGTACTCTGATGATGATCAAGGAAGGTCGAAACGCGTCAGTGCGTTGCGGCTGGCGGTAGTTTTGTTGTTGTTCGACGACTGGTTAAATGCAATGGGATTGGTGTTTACTTCAAGCTCGCAAACTTGATTTAAAGAATTTATATAATTAATAGGTCAATTGGATTAAAAATAATTCACTATTTTTAAAAATCAGTAAAACCTGAGTATTTTATAATGTAAAGGAAAATCATCCAGTAGACGGATTTCGAACTTACCGGGAACACTACAAATGTTGTCCAGAATTTTTTATTTATTCAAGAAACTGAATTACGGGCTAATCAAAAAATATGATAGTATATTAATGAAAATTTTATGTAAAGTGCAGTGGGGTAGTTCAGAGGTTAGAGCAACGAATTCCGAAGGAGACATGTCCAGATTTGAGTCATGAACGTAGCAAATTCAGGACTGTACGTGTTGAGTTCCCAATAAGGATAAACCCGGTCTACTGGATGCATTACCATTTCTACATTATACATGCTTAGTTTATACTGACAAATGTACATACGGGTTTTAAAATGAAAATCACAACCTTGATTTAAATAATGCAATGTTTAAAAACCTGTTGCACAAAGTAGCAAAACTGGCATAAATCACATGTACTGACGACTTCTGAGCTCCCATGATGATTATTAAAGTACGAAAGAAAACTTATTAATGAGAATCAAACTGCAATGCGTGTAAAAGGTGTGGAATATTATTCATAATTTCTATGTAGTTGCTAACATATAATTTTTTCCGCTTTGGCTGCACTTTTATAAATCAATCAAATGAACAATTATTGCTTACGTGAGCGATGATAACAGTTCTCTTAAAGGAGTTAGCGAATTCATGATAAACACTGATGCCATTGAATCTGACCAGTCACACAAACTACACTTAGAACGATCGACTGTCCGTATTTTGCTATGTTAAGCGATTGTTTATATACTATGTGAGTTGTGTTTATCTGGAACTCGTAAACTTCATTCAAATTTTTTTTGTCATCGATATCGCAATGTATAGTTTTTAATTGTAAATCTTCTGTAGAATTTGAGAGAGAAACAGATCATCCGCTATAAATCAATACAATTTGAAATATGTTCAGACCAGATAACTATTAAAATATTTGGAAAGAGCATAGAATGAGATGTTTCCATTTATATAATTGAATAAACATTGGCTGTGTTGGCGATGAAAAATTATTTTAATCAAGATTATGATCTTGATATAACCACCTGATCCATTACGTAGACACATTTGTCTGTATAAACTAAACACTGTGTAATGTAGGTTGGTTTCGTCCTTAATACTGTCCAGAATTTGCTGTGGACAGGGCTTGAACCTGAGCACGTCTGCTTCGGAATTTGGTGCTCTAACCACTAAGTCATCGTTGGTTCGATTTCAGATAACTGATTGAATAGATAAAAATAAATGTCTTTGTGAATTCTTTTTAATTGATCGCATAGAATAATTTGATGACGCCAAACTACACTATATGACGGAATAAAAAGTTATTTAGTTTTTACAATTGCATGTTTACGGTTGTTGGTGTTCAAATAAGTCTATGCCTGCCATTTTATTTTTTCACTCGCCTTTATATATATATATATATTCGTTTCGTATGAACTGATTAATTTCTACGCTCAGCTTTAAGTCTGTTTGGTGAAAATATACTCGTTAGTTTCTTAGACAGATTCGTTTACTCGTTGTGTTTTATATTGTGCGAACGTAGTAACAAATTTGTTCAATTAGGATCAGAACGATATCTCAAATTCAGCCACGAAAAGGTGTAATTACCTGTAGATACGCATTTCGTGAATAATGGCGACTCCCCTGTATGAGCTGATACTACGCCGTATACCCATTACACATTTAGCAAAGAAATTTGTGACAAGTGGACAGTACAACCTTTTATACGAATGCTTATTCAGGCAGTAATGAATTTAAATTCATCTGAAGTCTTCGACAACGCGACTTCAAGGCAAAATTACTATATATAATATATACTAAGCCTGTAAAGAAAACAAAAAATGGATCGCTCCGCATTGCAACTATGCCGCTAAATGTAAAGCTTCAAAGAATGCCATTAAGATAAATCGCCCGAAAACTAACATGAAGGTTAAGGGTAGGAGAAAGAAATCTTACAACATATACATTTATAAATTGCTACGTCAAGTGCATCCAGATACAGACATTCCTTCAAAAACTATGTTAATTATGAATTCTTTTGTCAGTACTAATTTGGAGCGCATTTCCGCAGAAGCCAGCCGACTTTCTCATTAAAACAAAATTGATTTCATAATGCCTATCTTGTACCTGATACAAACACAATTTAATTTTGGATAGTTTCACCAAAGTTGAGTACTGCTAGCCACTTCTGAAGGCAGGTTACTCCAGCGGTTCCACTCAATGGCTTTAATCAAAATCACCTATCTCGTTTCGTGTTAATTACTATATCATTCACTGAAATATGAAATAGGCATATTTTTTGTGGAGACCTAATGCATATGCAATTGCCTATAAGATATTGCGTTTCTAGTGAAAAAAATAGTTCAAACTGAACGAGAAGGATATGGCAAAGACAACAGTAATGAAATGTTATAATCTCCTGTACGTTTGCGCTCTATACCAGCGGTAAATTTGGTCAAGTAATGTGGGACAGCTGGACGGTACAGTCTCTTATAGGAATGTGTATTCAAGCAGTAAATGGGTTTTCTGTTTAAATTCTTAGACAACTCGACGTTAAAGCAAACTAATTACATAAATGATGTATCATGGCCTGAGTGTATGAGTTCATAAATAGTAATTCTCAATTGTGGTGAAATTTAGCCTACCTCGTAATCCATTGTTTTGGTAGAACATATCGACGCGGTATTTTTAAATCGATTGTTTTTGTACCACTGTGTTGGTACCGATTACAAGCTCCAACTGATGAGTTGCCAGTAAGCACGAAAGGCTTGTATACGAGGGAGTATAACTTTTTTCAGGCTGACTTATCCTACAATTCTTATTTGAATTAATTTTTACGTGTCACGCAATACCTAATATATATATATATATATAAGTTCTCCACAATAAAGTACATGTTAAAACCCATAACGTATGTTTTTTCATTCAGAAGAAGTTTGCAAATGCTCTAACCTATAAACATATTTCTGAAAATATGATAAACAGACAACGAGAATAATATGATAAAATGAACATCGGTTACACGATTGGTGATAAAAATTACTGTTGATCAAGGTTGTGATCCTGATATAAACACCTGATCCATTATGCACATACATTTATCAGTATGAAATAAGTGTTGCATAGTGTCCTAAAGGCCGGTTTCGTCCTTATTCGTAACTCATTACACATTGTACAGAGTTTGAACAGGACTCTAACCTGGTTACGTCTGCTTCGTAGTCTGTTGCTCTATCCACTAAACCACACTGCTGCATACTACAAACAAATTTGAACTATATACTAACTAATATTTCTTTGTTAATCTTTTCTTTTTGGGTAGCCTATATAGCATCCTTTTTGCCCCAGAGTTCCAACTAAACATCCCGAGACTGTTATTATATATAGCAGACATCACACTACGTGGAAAAGTGATAATGGAGCGAACATTTAAATAATTAAACGAAAATTGGGTGCTCGGGCGGTGATGAGTTCCAAATAAAGACGAAACCGGTTTAATGGTTGAATTGCCTTTTCCACACTATACAATACTTAGTTTATACTGACAAATATATGTACATAATAAACTAAGAATTGTATAGTTTAGAAAATGGAATTCATCCAGTAGACCGGTTTCGTCCTTATTGGGAACTCATCATGTACTGGCCAGAATTTGCCGCGGACATGACTCGAACCTGGGCACGTCTGCTACGGAATCTGGTGCTCTAAACACTGAGCCATCCTGCCGCTCATACATACATAATGTTTCAGGTATTTATATCAAGATAGCAACCTTGATTAAAACTAAAGAGAATAATAGATAGATAGATAGATAGATAGATAGATAGATAGATAGATAGATAGATAGATAGATAGATAGATAGATAGATAGATAGATAGATAGATAGATAGATAGATAGATAGATAGATAGATAGATAGATAGATAGATAGATAGATAGATAGATAGATAGATAGATAGATAGATAGATAGATAGATATGTAGATAGATAGATAGATAGATAGATAGATATAATAGATAGATAGATAGATAGATAGATAGATAGATAGATAGATAGATAGATAGATAGATAGATAGATAGATAGATAAGTGGATAGATTGTTAATTATAAATCAAGTAGGTAAAACCAATATGATTCGTAAGACTATGAATAAGGAATGGAAACATTTTAAACTTGAGTAGACTGGCGGTAAGGGTTAAATCCCTATAACTAGTTGGTTGAATTTTTATGATCTGCAGAAATTTCTTTTTTTCTGGCGTCATTGTGACACCATTGTATTTAACTTGCCAAATATTTTGGTATAAAAAGTTTTATAAAACAGTATGACATCAGCTAACTAAATACTCACTAAATCTGCGGGAAGCAAAATATTTCGCGAGTCAATTGGTTTCAATATACTGACGGATCCATAATTAACAGATGGTTTCTGCTTGACTTTCGCTTGCGACATTTAATCTTCCTGGCTTCTTCTAGTCGTCACAGTCTCTCGCTCTTCAAATCCTGTCTTTTTTCTTGGTTTCATTATCTCTAAATTTAGGCGTAAGTGACTGAGTCAGAACACGTTGCTTTATTTACGAACATATGACAGGTAATTGATTTAAGATGATAGTCTTATAAATAGAGGTGTGATTGTGTGTGATCACAGTTCCCAAGGTCACAGTCAAGATTTACCTGGTGGTTTGTTGATTGCAACCGATACATTGACTGCGTGCAATAAAACGATTGAGTTTTTCCCCAGTATGTGTGCTTATTTGTTCGCGTGTGCAATTGCCAGCATTTGTGTGGTGGAAACGATTACAGCTCAAATTCGGGGTTTATTTCGATTAAAGTATACCGCTGTGTCATTGCTTGCAGTATCTGCCATTGCCTAATAAGACTACAGTAAATTAGTATATTATTTGTGACTTAATTTTTTACACTACGCTACTCAAAAGGTTCCAGTTGGGCCACTGAGACAATCTAGATTTCACACTCGTGCTAATGTAGAATGAGACCCTCAAGTACTTTTTTGAAATTTAATTGCGGAGTGCCAGCTTCATATTTTCCAATGCCGTGTTTGGCGTACGCGGGTTGTAGCTTTGCACCAACAGTTTCACAATGATCCGATTGATCACAATTTGCATTTATTTTTTTGTTTTCAATTGGAAATGCGGTGCTATCCCATCTGATAGGTGGAACCGCATTTCCATTGGGACGAATAAAAACTCAGCCCGATCGAAGACAAAAGAGGAAAAGGAAATTGTGATCAATTGGATCTTTGTGAAACTGTTGGTGCAAAGCTACAACCCGCGTACGCAAAACGCGGCATTGGAAAAAAATGAATGTGACCCTGTTTTATGTATTATTATGATAGTTAAATAGAAAACATTGAGAAGATTATATCTTTCAAAAGTGTTTGATAAGCGCGCAAACTTAAATTAAAATAGCCTTTATGATTTGATATCTTAAGCATGAGGCATTAACCGGAATATTTAAACAACCAAAGATATTATACATATATATATATATATATATATATATATATATATATATATATATATATATATATATATATATATATATATATACTATGTACTAGGTATTGGATACCTAGTAGAATATTTGGCCATATAGAACACGAATGATATGCCAAAGTAAAAATAAACAACACTAAAGTCTCATTTACACGTGCGTTTTTTGCTTACAAAAAATCACCAATGTTCGCTTAGTTACTAAATACCCAGTAGTAATAGACGGTTCGATGCCAAAAACGCACAAGGTATTTTGTTAAGTAATGTATAATAGTTAATCAGTGAAATTTCCCGTACTTCATTTAATTCAAGCAAAAATAAATCTATCGTCGTATAAAGAATGAACGAAACTCATGTTTGCATGACAAATAGCCAAAGATATTTATCATGGCTAGATCAAGTGGAGGACAATTCCAAGGTTTCTTAGTAAACATACACAAAATAAATAATACAATTAAACAATTAATGATGGCGCGGATGGTGTTAACAATTATTAAATCAAGTTTGTGTGCATGAGGTAAGCACTAATACCATTGTATTCAACCATTCGTTGAACAACAGCAAAACTACAGCCAGTCGCACGCACTGACGCGTTTCGACCTTCCTGATCATCATCAGAGTACGACGGCAAACTGACTAATGATGATTAAACCGCAGTGCATATATATGGAAAGCAAAATTAGGTACGCGGCTCTCAAGTGAAGTAGTCTCGCATGCATTGTACTTAAATGCAAATGTCAGCTGCACAATTTCTATACAGTCCCGAACATTAAAGTTTTTGCAGCTTTCGTTAATACAATTAAACAGTCAAATAAATAAATATTCATAACCAAAACACGGCATGACATAAAAATTTTGTGATAAATTTTAATCATATATCAATTTGTAGTTTTTTGGTTTAACTTCGTCTGGTTCCACTTGAATATTGCACTAGACCAAAACATTTAGAAGCCAACCCTGATCATTCATTATGAGATAGACTTGGATAAGTGCTAATAAGTATAAGGACAAGATTCAATTATATATGTTGCCGGTGTACATTAAACTCTGCAAAATATAGCAAATTAAATTGATCAACCACATTGGTTTAGCTCTTACTGGATAATCATTATTTTATTTCTGGAAATGGCGCTACCGGGATTGGATCCAAATTGTCACCAATTCAGAGTCTTGAAGCTTATATTTCTTATATTCATATATATATATATATATATATATATATATATATATATATATATACGCCTGCTTCCTCATAATTATTTACGTGTATGTGTGTGTGTGGGATATTGAATGCATTTTTATAAAAGGTCAAAATTGACCCCGCATGAAGTGAATGATAAATTTATGTTATTTTTACGCCAAACAAATTGTTTCAAACAACTTGTTAATATTTTGCAGCGGTTCTTATTAGCAACAATTATCAAAACATAAATTTAATGTGTCCTTTTTTAGACTTCGGGAAATTCAATATTATATGGGACATCAAAAAGAAGCGAATGCTGCCAAATTTATTTCTGCTTACATTATCGAGTAAATAATGAAGACATTATGCTCGTGTGCATAAAAATGTCCTGTTCAACACCCGCAACAATCTGATGAAGCAAAGATTTTATTACCACAGGTATGACCTGCTTTTCAAAATTTTATGTAGAAATTATCTAATCGTTTGTGTCGAATGCAGAAAATAATTCTCTACTATTTTATCAGTTAACTTGTATATCTACGGCAGTATAACATAGCAATCAAACAGTGTCCCGCATTGTAACTCTTAATTTGTAACACTTTATATTCTGTCAAATACAGCGAACGGTTCCAATGACAGAGAATTCATGTTACTTCATGTTGTAATGGCATAGAGCCAGGGAAAAAGCGTTTCGTAGTATTTTTTATAATTGAATTATACCTATTAAATAAAGTTTAGCTAACATTGGTTGCGCGGGCGGTGATAACAATTATTTAAATCATGGTTGTGATTAATATAAACACCGATCCCACCCTATTCGTACATTGTTCAGTACACACTAAGCATTGTATAATGAAATAAAACGAGTAAGGCAAGTTAAACGAAGTAGATTTTCCGGAAAATCCTGTTACATCATCATTGCCAGAGAAGCAGCTGACGGACAGTTTCAGAGTGAAGGAAAAAATTAGAACGCACCAATCAAAGCCAAACATCAATTTTGCACCTGGAAATGTAAACGATTCAAGATTTTACCGACCCACGAGTGCTATCAATTGTCTCACACAAGAAAAAGGGCAGAAAAAAGCAATATATAACAGCGCTGCGAAAGATAAAACAACATTTTAGTTATGCAATACTTAAATTTTGATGCAAAATGCGCTGTGTTGTCCTTCTTGTTTGTAATCGCGATGCAACATTTTTGTGCAGGACAATTGCTAGCACACATAGGTTGGTAAAATCTTGAATCCTTTTCATTTCCAGGTGCACCGATTTTTTACCTTGATTGATGGGTTCTCACTTGTCCTTCATTCTGAAGCCCTCCATTTTCTGCTTGTCTGAAAATGACGATGGAACCAGATTTATCAATCATTTCTCGAATTCTCCGGACTTCATTTCCAGTCCCATCTTCAGGGATGGCACTATACTCTCAGGAAAAAAGCAATAGACACATTTGCCACAAGTTGTTTTTTTCCTGTGAGTACGTTGTCAAACCTGAGAATGGGACTGGAAATGAAGTCCCGAAAATTCGGAAAACCTTTGGAAAATCTGGTTCCAATGCCATTTTCATGCAATACTTAGTTTATATGTATTAAAATATTTTGTTATTAATTTCTATATTTTTATTAAGCGCTATTAGTGACCAGTTTTGTGAAACTATTGCGCGTGTACACCAATCTGGGTACCATTTGGAAAATTTTCGATGCCTGTTAGTGAGAGTATATTTTTTCACAGAACTCTTAGTATGCGAATAACATGTCAGTACGTTTGAACACGTGATCATTTAACTAAAACTAAAATTTATGCTTGATACTATTCTTGCTATAGTTCTTTTTTAAAACGAAAGCCTTTTCAAGCAAGTGAAAATTAAAGCAAGAATAATTATGAATTAATTTTTTGAAGACAAATCGCGTGTTGGAAATTAAAGCTAGAGGAGACCGAAGTCAAATTAAATACGCATTTACATAAAAAATCATAAAAGAAGTGAGTGGTGGTGTTGTAATTGCTTAATTAAGATATAAGATAGTGAATGTTATAAAATTGTAAGTAATTCAATAAAAAATAGAGTAATTAAGCATGGTTAGTGTTAAAGAAGACAAAAAAGAACGAAATCAATTTATATGTGGTTTAAATGAAAAACACAGAACAATCAGTTGAGAAAATTAATTATTTATTCAAATCAAATTTGCGACGTTGATATAAACACTATTTTCATTATATATAATCATCTGTCATTATAAACTACGCATTGTAGAATTTAGAAAATGAATTTCTTCCAGTAAACAGGTTTCGTCCTAATTGGTAACTCATCAAGTACTTTCCAGAATCTGTCGTAAATAGGGCTCGAACCTGGGCATTTGACACCTATGCAGTTAACTAAACATATAGTATTTGCAAAGTAATGATTTCGAAGATCTAACATTTTAATAATGAATGGTAAACATAGTAACAGCTGTTGTAAATTGCCACACTTTCCGTTTAATCAAGGCAAGCATTTTTGCACTAATTGACTTCTAGAAAATCTGGATTAGGCATTCTGCAAACGTGCAAGTATAATTGACCTTACTGTGCATGCTGACTTTTTTTAGCCTCTTGATAATCTCTGAGTTTGCAATTTATTGGTGGAGTCATGCTACATGAAAATCATTACGAGAAGTGCTTATGTCAGAATAAATTCAGAAACGGGAATTCTTTAAATCAAATTTGATAAACGTAAGTCAGAAGTCAACCCAATTATGTCCAATCTGATGCACGACGTAGAAAAAGTACCGTCAGTCACATTAATTTACGCGTTTCGACTTTATTTATTCATCAGTAAATTAAGTTTTCATAGTTCTCGTCTATGTGTAACTGATTCACGATAGTTCTATTTTCCGATCGGCAAAGTGCTGAGTACTCGTCATCTGTTTGAAAACTATGTACTTTGTCCAGTGTTAATTCAGGTAAGGACGGTTTTACAAATTGTCTCGGGACATTTCGATTCCTTTTCTCTGGAATTATTTTCAGCCTCATCATAATACACTGCTATTTCAACACTACACCATCCGGACATAATGAAAAGCAAAATATATTCTCCAGAAGCATTTATTTTGGCATAAAATATAAAATATTGACTGTTCGTTAAATAGCAATATATACGTCAAATAAAGTTCTATGAGAAAATAAATAATAATCTAGCCTTTTACCAAACATGGCGGTTTAAATTTCTAAATTATAAGAAAATCATATCGCTAAAATTCTTTATAAAAAGCGCAATAAATTACTCTAATACCATTTAATAGGGGCAGTCATATTTTACAAATATGCAGGCGCATATTATTGACATAAGTTGGTACAAATTGAGTGGTCATTTTAAGACAGAAATAGGGATTTAACGCAAAATCAGTCTAAGAACGGATGGAATATATGATTGGAAATTACGGGCTAAAATAAAATAAAAATATTATGCGACAGAAATTAAGTAAAATAAATTAATTATGTATATACATCGGTGATAATTTATAAACCAATAGAGCTGGAGATTCGTGGCGATAAATGGCCAGTTCCATAAGATTCACTATATATTTAAAAAATCCTCTTATATTAATTAAATCGTTAAATTAAGAGCAAAAGAAAAAGTAAAAGTAAAATTAATAGTAATAGTAATAGTAATAGTAATAGTAATAGTAATAGTAATAGTAATAGTAATAGTAATAGTAATAGTAATAGTAATAGTAATAGTAATAGTAATAGTAATAGTAATAGTAATAGTAATAGTAATATCAATAGTAATAGGTAATAGTAATAGTAATAGTAATAGTAATAGTAATAGTAATAGTAATAGTAATAGTAATAGTAATAGTAATAGTATAGTAATAGTAATAGTAATAGTAATAGTAATAGTAATAGTAATAGTAATAGTAATAGTAATAGTAATAGTAATAGTAATAGTAATAGTAATAGTAATAGTAATAGTAATAGTAATAGTAATAGTAATAGTAATAGTAATAGTAATAGTAATAGTAATAGTAATAGTAATAGTAATAGTAATAGTAATAGTAATAGTAATAGTAATAGTAATAGTAATAGTAATAGTAATAGTAATAGTAATAGTAATAGTAATAGTAATAGTAATAGTAATAGTAATAGTAATAGTAATAGTAATAGTAATAGTAATAGTAATAGTAATAGTAATAGTAATAGTAATAGTAATAGTAATAGTAATAGTAATAGTAATAGTAATAGTATTAGTAATAGTAATAGTAATAGTATTAGTAATATTAATAGTAATAGTAATAGTAATAGTAATAGTAATAGTAATAGTAATAGTAATAGTAATAGTAATAGTAATAGTAATAGTAATAGTAATAGTAATAGTAATAGTAATAGTAATAGTAATAGTAATAGTAATAGTAATAGTAATAGTAATAGTAATAGTAATAGTAATAGTAATAGTAATATTAATAGTAATAGTAATAGTTATTGATAGTAATTCATGCAAATATTCTTAAGGTGGCCCAGTGGTTAAATCAGCAGACTCCTAAGCAAACGTGCCCAGGTTTGAACTGTGTCCGCAGAAAATTCTGGATATTGTACTCTAAGTTGTTTTTACTGAAAACTGTATGTATGCTTACATTAAGATCGCAAACTAGATTATAATATATGTTATCACCATCCACGGATCTAATGTTCATTAACTAATAAATATTACTTGAAGAGTTCTCAATATTGACGTAACTGGTTAATTTGATTAAGCGCATTTTTTACGTTCTACAATGCTTAGTCTATACTGATAAATATTCATATATAATGCGACTAGTGTTTATATCAAAATCGCAGCCTTGATTTAATTAATGTTCATTTAAATATTTCATCTAGACAATGTATTCCTCTAAAGTCTGCTGATTTTATTTATGCTATTTTGCGTCGAACTAATAAACAAGAAATTTTTAAAATCAAGTTTGCGAGCTTGAAGTAAACACCCATCCCATTGTATTTAAACAGTCGTCGAACAACATAACAAAACTAACGCCAGTCGCAACGCACTGACGCATTTGGACCTTCCATGATCATAATCAGAGTACGACGTCAAACTGACTATCGAGGATCAGACCGCATTGAATATATATGGAAATCAAAGTTAGATATGCGGCTCTCACGTCTAGCAGTCTCGCATACATTGAACTTGACTGGAAATGTCGGCTGTGCCACTTCTATGCAGTCACGAACATTAGCTGTTTGTAGCTTTCGCCACATATGCATATATAGGCAATACAATTTAAAAATAATTGATTGCACGGGTGGTGATAACAATTCTTTAAATCAAGTTTGCGAGCTTGAAGTAAACACCAATGCCATTGTATTTAACCAGTCGTCGAACAACCTAAAAAAACTAACGCCGGCCGCAAAGCAATGTATGCGAGACTGCTAGAGGTGAGAGCCGCATATCTAAATTTGATTTCCATATATATTCAATGCGGTTTCATCCTCGATAGCCAGTTTGCCGTCGTACTCTGATGATGATCAAGGAAGGTCGAAACGCTTCAGTGAGTTGTGGCTGGCGGTAGTTTTGTTATGTTTTTCGACGACTGGTTAAATACAATGGGATTGGTGTTTACTTCAAGCTCGCAAACTTGATTTAAAGAATTGTTACCACCACCCGCGCAAACAATTATTGTTAAATTGTATTGCCTATATATGTATATGTGGCGAAAGCTACAAACAGTTAATGTTCGTGACTGCATAGAAATTGTGCAGCCGACATTTCCAGTCAAGTTCAATGTATGCGAGACTGCTAGAGGTGAGAGCCGCATATCTAAATTTGATTTCCATATATATTCAATGCGGTTTGATCCTCGATAGTCAGTTTGCCGTCGTACTCTGACGATGATCAAGGAAGGTCGAAACGCGTCAGTGCGTTGCGGCTGGCGGTAGTTTTGTTATGTTGTTCGACGACTGGTTAAATACAATGGGATTGGTGTTTACTTCAAGCTCGCAAACTTGATTTAAAGAATTGTTACCACCACCCGCGCAAACAATTATTGTTAAATTGTATTGCCTATATATGTATATGTGGCGAAAGCTACAAACAGTTAATGTTCGTGACTGCATAGAAATTGTGCAGCCGACATTTCCAGTCAAGTTCAATGTATGCGAGACTGCTAGAGGTGAGAGCCGCATATCTAAATTTGATTTCCATATATATTCAATGCGGTTTGATCCTCGATAGTCAGTTTGCCGTCGTACTCTGATGATGATCATGGAAGGTCGAAACGCGTCAGTGTGTTGCGGCTGGTGGTAGTTTTGTTATGTTGTTCGACGACTGGTTAAATACAATGGGATTATGTTTGAAGGAGTTTCCGTGTTTCGCACCTTGGATTAATTGAAATTACCTGATCTGCGTTTTGACTAACGTGCAGCTTTCATTGTTCCAGCAATTTTCTTTTAGCACGATATTTCGCCCATCTTACTGTAGGCCTTCATCAGTTGCATCTCACGAAACAAATGAAGCAAGTGTTTTATTTCTCTAGTCATAATATTTATATACCTCAGACTGACCTTTCATTAGATATTCGCGTGTCACATATTTGTGTGTGTGTACATTTTATATATATATATATATATATATATATATATATATATATATATATATATATATATATATATATATATATATATATATATATATATATATATATATAAGTGGAATTGTGTATTAGGTGTTACGTACCTAGAAACTAATTAGTTTAAAAATGACCAGATGCACAAACAAAAGACAACATGAACGGAAGGTATATTCTCAGGTGCACATTCGTTCCTTGATTACCAGTGACTCATCATCAGTAGAGCCGCTATTACCCCCTATAGCCTCTATAAATTCAGGTAAGAAACGTTAGACAGTTAGACAGTACGTTCTCCTAAACTAATATATAAACCTGCAATAGTGAGTTAACTTCACATAAAGTCATCGACAATGTAATTTCAAAGCCAATTCACTATATATAAGATATATATATCGAGCCTGTAAAGGGTACCAACACAATGATTTTTGTATCGGTACCTGATACCAACACTGTGATTGACTAGTAGGTACTCAAAGGTTTTCAAGGTATGCTAAACTTCACCAATATTTTGAATCAAACTACTTCAGAACGCATGTTACTCCTGCAAAGCCATACACTCTGGCCTTGATCGATATCAGTTAACACTATTTTACGATTGTGTGTATTTTGTTGGGCTAGTTAAATAAAGCACGATTCGTTTTTGTCTTATGTTTGCAGACATAATTTAAAGTAGTACTATCGTCAGCTGCTCAGTCAAAGATTTCTTTATTGTATTACTGAAAGTCAACTGTGAAGTCGAATTCCAAGTAAGATGACCTTGCAGTGGAAAAAGGCTTCCAAGTCAGAGTATAAATGTGGACATTGGATGAAATTACCTTGTCTCGTACTACAAGGTCCAGGTAAATAATCTATTCGCTAACGCCCAACGAATGCCGTTTACTCTATTCTTGGTTTAAATTTAGCAATGTAATTTATCTACATTATTCAATATTTCTTCAACTTCGTAACAAATTATGTTTAGATGATACAAAAAGATTTCTTGTTTAATATCTGCAATAAAAATTGTATGCAATTCAGTATTTCAAAAAAATGCTTCCTTTGCTTAGTATGATTTGAAATTTAATCTGGAGTTTCATAAAAGCAAATACAATATTTAACTTACCATAAACAAAAATTTCTTTGAAGTAAGTCAATAATTCACTCTTTTCAATTCACAGATGCACAATTTTATCGTTTCATTTATAAGTAAATCACAACTCGTTTGTAAATCATACATAAATTCCGTATTAAATTTACTTCACTATCACACACAAAAATTTTTTTTGGCAATTTAGTGATTTCCGGGCCAAACATTGAAATGTATGCAATATTGGCGGATCTATTTTGAAATTGCACGATAATGTCCTCTCAAACTAAATTAGTTTAATTTCTTGTATTTCCAAAATCCCTAAGTAGGATATTTGTTGATTGCTTGGAGTTGTTATCCTTGTCACAAAGTTTATTACTCAGGTAGAAACAAAATCATTAAGAGTGTGTTTTTAATAGATTCTTTAAGCTGATACATAATGCTGCACAAGGTAAAATTCATTAGCGATAATCAAAGAATACTATATAGTAATTCGTTATTTTAGGAAATCTCTTTTGCCAGAGTTGAGCATTTATGATGTGTTCCTTACCGTTTTACACTCCAGAGAATATTTTTGTTTGTTACTTTTGAAATTCTACACGGGATGCGAGAAAGTGCAGAAAATAATGCAACTACTCACATTATTATTAGTATTTAAATTTTAGTGGCAGATGAATTATGTTTTGTCTCTGCGTCTGTCGACAGGTTGTTGGGCTAACCTATTTGCTTCATTTATAAACGCATAAATCCATAGTGAATTTGTCAACCAATAGGAAACTTGTTATGGCATGGAGCGCAAACGCTATCATCTACAACATCATATTTGCATGTGCAAAATATAATTGATTTGCAGAAAATGCTACGCATTAACGGTATTCTCGGTATATCCTCGATATACGTTTAAATTGCCCATTTATATTTCTTCGTAGATTGCGTTGGGTACCTTGTTTTGTAGACACAGGAGAACAATTAATTTTATTTAACTTTAACGGCCATAACAAGATGAATTACCGCGTAAATAATCAAACTAATAATAAATTCTATACTTATTCCGCTTAGAAGGACTCGGGAAATATTTGGCGTAGTTAAAGTGAAATAAAAGAGCGAAAAAGCACTGCATTGTCTAATTTAGTCAATAAGAATTAAATTTTTGTCTCGTCAGAAATATACGTCAACCTTGAAGTATTAAATATAACCATCATAAATAAATTCGTTATAATTAAACGAACATTGATTGCGCGGGCGGTGATAACATTTACTGTAATCAAGTTTGCAAAGTTAATATAAACACCTGACGCGTGAATTAATTACATTTGCAAGTATAAATTAAGAATTATATAGTGCAGAAAAGGCAATTTATTCAGAAAACCGATTTCGTCATTATTGGGAACTCATCACGTACTGGCCAGAATTTACCGCCCAGGTTCGGGCCCTGTCCGCGCCAAATTTCCGCCAGTGCGTGATAAGTTCCCAAATAAGTAACAAATTATGCGTAAACACCGAATATCGCCTCTACGGAACCATCAAATCTCACCAAAATCTACCAACAGTCGTTGTACGTTTAAAATTTCGTTTTTTAAATATTTTTAGATGGTCGTTTATTATAAACAATTATTAATCAAGTAAAATGAAGAGAATATGACTTACCAGGCTAAAAGGGAAATCTCACCTTGACATATGCGACCTTGCCTATTGGAAACTCATGCGTAGAATCTGGAGATATACCAAATGCTAACAACATCGTTTGGTAATTTATAATTCAGTAATCGTTTAATTATAAATGTTCAATTCAATAACACTACCCCAGGCATTGTGAGGTCCGTTCTGCAATAACAGATTGGAAACGGCTAAGTTGAACCTTAGGCTTAAAGAGATGCCATATAGGTTACACCTTAAGGAAACACATGAGTGAGCATATAACCGAAGATTGTGTGTAGTGTGTGGTAAGATGGCCGTATGGTTAAAGCCACAGACTCCGAAGCAGACATGCCCAGGTTCGAGCCCTGTCCGCGGTGAATATTTGGTCGTACTTGAAGATATCCCAATAAGTATAAATCGGTCAACTGTATGAATTGCCTTATCTATATTATGCAACGCTTGGTAGTTACTGACATATATATAATGCGATTGATGTTTAAATCAAGCTCACAATTTTTAATTTAATAATTGTTACCACCGCCTGCGTAATCAATGGTCGTTTAATTATATAATAGTAGACTAAGTTTAAAATAAATTTAGTCGTAGTGCAAATTAAGAGTAAAATTTATATAATATTTCCCAATGACACGAACGATGACATCAAAATTATTTACCAACCATGAACACCTGATACTATCACACTGATATTTGATATCACATTTTTGTGATATTTGCGAAGTTATTAAATTAAAAGGGTTATATTTACAATTTACTCACTGCGGCACACCAACATATGTACTATTAGTAATGCTTGACTTGAGTGTAATTTGAGAGACTGTATATTCGCCATCAAGAGTCTAAAGCTTTTTCCAAAATGGAGGCGTTACGAATTTATCATCAACACCAGCGGAATGAATGCGGCCTTACAATGAGTTCCGCATACAATGGGATTGGTCTGCATCTCAAGCTCGCAATCTTGATTCAAAAAATTGTTGTCCACAACCCAGTATCCAATGATTGTTTAATTGTCTAACTTATGTGCTGAAGCTGTAAAAAGTTAATCTCCTTTACCGACATTTCCAGTCATGTTCAATATATGCGAGACTACTAGAGGTAAGAGCCGCATATATAATTTTGCTTTCCATATATATATATATGCAATGCGGTGTGATTCTCCTTAGTCGGTTTGCCGTCGTGCTCTTATGATAATCATGGAAGGTCGAAACGCGTCAGTGCCTGCGACTGGTGATAGTTTAGCTATGATGTCCGACGACTGGTTTAATACAATGGGATTAGTGCTTACTTTAAGCTCGCAAAATTGATTTAAAGAATTGTTTCCACCACCCGTGCAATCATTGATTGATTATTTAGACTCTCATATATATATATATATATATATATATATATGTTATATATATATATATATATATATATATATAAGCTGAAATATGCTTTATTTGATGCGATTGAAAGTTATTATACCATGACAAAATATTAATTGAACCGAGCCAGTTTCCATAAACTATCTGCTCAAAGAGCTTCAAAAGCAAATGAATTGAGCGAAAAGATAGCTCAGTAGTTAGAGCCATAAATTCTGAAGCGGAGGTGTAGAGGTTCGAGCCCTGTCCGCGGTAAATTCTGGACAGTAAGTGATGAGTTCCCAATAAGGACGAAACCGGTCTACTGAATGAATTGCCCATTCTACATTATACAATATTCAGTTTATATTGACAAATATATGCGCATAATTAATCAGGTATTTATATAAAGATCGCAAACGTAATAAAACAATTTTTATAACTTCCCGTGCAACAAACTTTCGTTTAACTATATAAATGTTCATTTCAATATTTGTTTAACTCTAAATGGTCGTCCATATCATGCAATAGTAACAATTAGTTTATCTGCCCAGAATTGATGCTGTTAATGATTAAACTCTGCTTGGTTAATGTTATAAATTCGTGTATGCTTGTGTGATCTTAGATCTAATTTTAATTGTCTAATATTTATCATATTTATTTTCTTCTTTATAACAGCTATAATATTTGGATGCAAATAAGATGGCATATTCTTTAAGAATCGACAATTTTTTATTCAATGCTTTTTTATAGTTTCATCTGTTCAATATCACTTACCAGGACAAGCCTTGCCAAATACATGTTTATTTAGACATTTATTTATTTAGTCATAGACATTATACACAAAATTAAGACATTTTAACAGAGACTTTGAGAGATGAAAATCATTGGACGAAGAACGTGAAGCAATGATGAATGTAGTAAATTTTGGTTTGATAATCCACATGAAATAATCTAAATACACTTTGATTATTCTATCACTTGTCGACACCTTGGAGGATTTATTACGAATGAAATCAGTTTTTATCAGAACTCTGTGTCAGGGAAGCATAATATTGAAATCACTGTATAGAAGTAACTCTAAATTATATGTTGCATAGTCGCCTTATCAGACCTACATCAGATTTCGAACGAAGGTCGACCATAAAACCAGCTCCCTCGATTAATTTAAATTCTTAACACTGAAGCGTCTTCTGACATAATGTCACGAAAGGAAATGATAAGAGTACTGTGATAACAACAGGTAGAATTTAATTTTCGTCAAGCTTTCAAACATTGAAATATTTTTCATCGCTCTACGTAGTTGGTTTTCGTCACCAGGCTTATCATTCATTCTATTCGGTGTACTATTTTGCAAACAGCAATCAAACTTAAATAGATTAAAATACATCCCGGTTTATACTCTGTAAAATCTATTCTAATTATATGAAAATTTCTAATAGAATTAGGATAAATAATCTGGATAGTTTAAAAGTACCCATGAAAGGTCATGCATGTGGTATGACAGGGTTGGCTGCAAAGGTAGCAATCCGAGAATATTAGCAATCTTAAGCTACTGATGATGATGAATAAGCGCTGCCATAATAATGCAAAGTAGCTCAACAGACAAGATGGAAACAATTAATGTTGCAGCCTGTGAAAGATGCATAACAATATCATAATATGAAGCACAAGCTATGGCCTCTATCGCGGTGCCAAATTCAAGAGAAAATCAGCAACTATTTTTGTACAATTTGCGAAACGGTTAGTACTCAATTAGTAGAAAAACCTCATTATACCTAATTTTATTATAAAGCACGGTTAATTTAATATTCTGACAAATCGGCAATAACAATAGCTATACAAGTATTAAACAATCGTAGAAATATATAGAATTCTTATTATTTTGCCAGGCAAATTGAACAAGTAAACTCATGTCCATTTAGAATTAGTCCACCTATATACGCACAATAAATTTCACAACGACAAGATATGATTTCTGAAGAATTTTTCGTTGAACACCAATAGACATTTATTATAATCAAGGTTGCGGTCTTGATATAAACACCTGACCCATTAATTACTTACATATGTCAGTATAAACTAAGAATTGTATAGTGTAGAAAAGGCAATTCATCCAGTAGACCGGTTTCGTCCTTATTGGGAACTCATCAAGTACTGGCCAGAATTTGCCGCGGACAGGATACGAACCTGGGCACGTCTGCTTCGGAATCTGGTGCTCTAACCACTGAAAAGGCAATTCATCCAGTAGACCGCTTCGTACATATGGGAAACGTAATGTACAGAATTTGCCGCAGACAGGACTCGAACCTTGGTGTATCTGTGTTAGGAGTTCCCAATAATGATGACTCCGGTATACTTGAAGAATTGTCTTTTCTCCATTATACAATGCTTCGTTAATACTGACAAATATATGCATTTAATGAGACGTGTTTATATAAAGATCGCAAACTTGATCATACAAATAGACATCTTTTATTCAAATTTCTTGACTCGTTTCTCCATCACTTCAATACTAGGGATATTAAAACTACACAGCACTGAACGAATTGGTAATGATAACTACAAAACTTGAACAATAACCTTCTTCTAAATTGAATATAACTATCGTCATTATTGTTACTACTACTACTATTACTACCATTACTACTACTACTACAACTATTATTATTATTATTATTATTATTATTATTATTATTATTATTATATTATTATTATTATTATTATTATTATTATTATTATTATTATTATTATTATTATTATTATTATTATTATTATTATTATTATTATTATTATTATTATTATTATTATTATTATTATTATTATTATTATTATTATTATTATTATTATTATTATTATTATTATTATTATTATTATTATTATTTTATCTTCAGGTAATGCTAACTACCGCTAATTTAATTATCATCCACATTTCTACCATTACCCTTGATATGATTTTTTGTTTAAATTTAACTCTTTAATTGAGAACTGTGTTAATGATATCGATGTTTTCTATTAACATACTCATCGTTAGTATTATTAACTTTCTCATTCTAAGTATCGATAGAATGAAATTCATTTCGCCTCTATATCTATAAAAAAAACTATAATTATCCTCATAATTCTCATTAACGCCAATGTCCAAATTGGTATAATCACCGCCACTAATAACAGAACTTATTCATAACCTAAATCAGTATCATCGTTGATTTTATCTACACTAAAATGATATTTTATCAGTTCTCTTGTTTATAGTGTTGCTTTGGTTTTAAGTGATCAGACGACAAATTTGGTTCATCGTCGAATACACATAAAAGTTGTAAAAATTTTATTCGACAATAACGGTGACTGGGGATGGCTTCGTTTGAGTGGGAATTTAAGCAATGTTGAAATATATCGTGATTTGTCATAATTTGGACTGATTTGAGCCGATTTTATATGGTGGTGTAATGATGGGCTATGTTCAACACTTAATGGAATTCAGTCACTTATAGCATGCACGCGTGCATAAACTCATGCACAAACACAAGCAACTGTACTTACAATCGCACGCATGCATACGAACAAAAACACATTTTCCATTTGCATGTATTTGGTCAGACAAGTGTGGAGATGAAACTTAGCTAGTTGTTTTTTTTGCAAATACAATGTGAGAAAATGCACAAATTCGTTACAGTTTGCCCAGATTTTTGTCCCTCTTCGACTAACCAGGCTAGCCAGTCAAAACTGCAAATTTAAAGCATTTCTGTTTCAGCACATAATATTGTCCTAGTGCTTGTCCCACTACTCTTTGTAATTCTTTTTTGTTTTCTTTTTGCTTCTTTTTTCTGTTTCCCATCTCCCATATGGTACTTTGGCATGTTTTTGAAATAAATTTTTCACCAAATGCCACAAAACAAAACAAAAAGTAATCATGCATGTCCTATGGTTAGAACGAGGCATACACGCTTATACGTTACGAACATTTATGTTTCGTGTACATGCAAACATGTTGAGAGGCAGGATCTCGGATTGTGTCAAGGGCTTATTTTAATATTAATCCGCACTGCTTCATCGGTATACCTGTTTAGGTGTCTTTAGAAACCTTGCCCGTAGTTTACTGTCAATGTATGCATTTTGGGTAAATTAAGATCAGATCAACTACCCCTAGATGTGTACATATGAATTTATGTAAATTTAAGTTTTTACAGTTGAGTCTAGGAAGGCATTATCTATTAAGTAATTTAAATAAATGGCTTAATGTTAGTTAAATGCAGTTTTCGTAGTTGAAATGAACATCAATTATAGATTTCATTTAACCAGACGTACTGGATGGCATACAGCTCATCAGTCACACTTAGTGACATATATCTGCCATTTTTAGTCCTTATGAAAGCTAGACGAAGACCTCTTTTCTATATTTTTGCAACTACCGAATTCTACCTAGGCATACTTAACTAGAACGGCTTCTGCTTGGAGGCGGTAATTGGCAATATGTTTAAATGAAAACCAATATTAAATACTATTTCCCACATCATTTCTAGGATACACTAACTTATAAGTCAATAATACATAAAAAGAAATGTTAAACAGTGCTACAATAGAGACTGGATAAAGTTTAACGAAAACAACTTCAATGTATGCAACACGTGTCTTTAGTTTCTGCGAAAAATAGTGACTTCTAAAATTCTTTCTCTATGAATAATAAAAAAGAGCAAATAGGTTATTCCTAACTGGTGAACATGTGCCGCGCTATGGGGAGTCCAATTCATTATTGAGTAAACTTTCATCTTTTGAAAACTACTATCATCTATAAAGTTGGTACCAAATTTGTTACATGCATGGGTCTATGCATATGGTTGCAGGTACCTTTGAATTTTTGTTTTTGTACAGTGCTATCATCAAATTTAACATATCCACGATGGTCATTTGTGGTTAGTCGATTTGCGCTGGTGTTTGTGCAATAAAACATTTCATCTTCATCTCTAGGAACATGCCGTTTCAGCCTCCGTGATGACTGGGTTCTGACTGTTTGCGTGACTCGGAAACCTGCTACACGTTTAATTTATTAAAGACAATGTTGCTAAATTGATATAAAAAGCAATTCCATTACATATGCATTTGTCAGTATAAAACCGGTTTCGTATAATGTAGAAAAACAATTCATCTTGTTTGTTTCCAATGCTGCATTTTTCGTACGCAGGTTGTAGCTTTGCACCAACAGATTCACAAAGATCCGAGTGATCATAATTTCCATTTCCTCTTTGGTCTTCGATCGGGCTGAGTTTGTATTCGTCCCAATGGAAATGCGGTTCTATCACAAAGGAAATGGAAATTGTGATCAATCGGATCTTAGTGAAACTGTTGGTGCATAGCTACAACCCGCGTACGCAAAATGCGGCATTGGAAAATATGTAGCTGGCAGTCCGCAATCAAATTTCAAAAAAATTCATCTTGTAGACCGGTTTTGTCTGTAATGAGAACTCTTCAAATTCCGGATTACTTGAAGCGTTCCAAATAAGAACGAAACCGGTCCACTGGATGAACTGAAAGATTGCTTTAATTGCCGACTTGGATTAATTAAAATTACCTGATCAGCGTTTTTGAACACGCTTGCTTCATTTGTTTCGTTTGTTAAACTTGTGAAACAAAATGCAACTGATGAAGGCCTACGGTAAGTATGGCCGAAATATTTTGCAAAAAGAAAACTACTGGATGAATTCTTTAAATCAAGTTTGCGTGCTTGAAGTAAACACCAATCCCATTGTATTTAACCAGTCATCGAACAACATAACAAAACTACCGCCAGCTGCAGCTGGCGGTAGTTTTGTTATGTTGTTCGATGACTGGTTAAATACAATGGGATTGGTGTTTACTTCAAGCACGCAAACTTGATTTAAAGAATTGTTACCACCACCCGCGCAAACAATTATTGTTTATACTGGATGAATTGCCTTTCATTCATTATACGATAATTAGTTCATACTTACAAATGTATATGTAATAGGATTGCTGTTCAAAGCAAGCTCACGATCTTAATTTAAATAAATAAATAAAAGGCATAGTAGCCTTTTGAGTGACGGAAAGATTCAGAACCCAACATGGCATGGTGTGTACGTAGAGACGAGGATCAAATTGGTTATTGCAAATCTACTAGTGAAAATCGACCAGCCACAAAAAAATCATGGAAATGATAAATAGATATGTACTGATAGTATGATTTAAAAGGCTGCATAAAATATAAAATGCGCATCATCTACTAAATTATAGCCTCGTTATTTTGGGTTACTCCTTATAAACAACATCTGGGACTGCAGTGAAGAGAAATTAAACCTGTGAATATTGGGTTTTGTGTCATATAGTTTGTCTGATATGTCACAAAACGTGCATATTTAAAGCAGCCTTTTCGACATTAAGTTCTTAATAGCCATCAAGAATATGTCATTAAAAGACCGCCAAGATACCGCGTGCGGTATAGTAATTGAATTTTGGTGGCACAATTCCAATCAATCTGTATCATAGTTAATATATTTTAGATTGTAGAAAAAAATAAAGATGCAAATATGCGTTAGGTATGGCGCATCGAGTAAAAAATCTAACCAGAAGGATACGCCGTAGTCAGTATGAACAAAAGGTATAAAGTCTTAAGCACAAGCGTTTTGTATTTACAGGCAACTCCTCAGTAGAAGCCGGAGAAACTTCCCAAACCTACCACATATTTAGTTTTAACAAATTTTGTACATATGGACGGTGCAATATCCATTATTTAAATGCATTAAAGCAGTAGAAGAATTAACTTCGTATGTTCAAAGTATCCATGATTTTCTTTCGTGGTTTCTTGACCTTCACTCATAGTTTCCATGTAGGCGCCATGTCCAAATTCGTGATGACTGGTTCCTGATTAGTCACGTCACTCCGAAGGCTTCCACACCACTGTTAATAACCACTGGAAAGGATGGTCGAATTGATCTTGGTGGTATAACATTTCGGTACCTCATTTTCGGTACCATCATCATAAATATTATGACACTCAGTACACAAATAAAAAGATCAGATTTCAGCTGATGTCTTATGATTAGTGTACTGAGTATTGCTAGATTTTTTATGATGGTACTCACCCAAATATATAGTGGTTAAAGGGCGTAATACCGGCTCCTACTGGTGAGTCGCCAGTAAGCACTAAACGAATGTGCATGAGATTATACTTTCCGTTCATGCTGTCTTTTGTTTATCCTTCTGATCACAACTGAACTAGTTTGTTCTTTAAACGCACTGACTGGCAGTAGGTTTGTCATGTTGTTCGACGACTGGTTAAGTACAATGGGATTGGTGTTTACTTCAAGCTCACAAACTTGATTTAAAGAATTGTTACCACCACCCGCGCAATCAATTATTGTTTAATTGAACTAATTTGTTACTAGGTTCGCAACACCTAATAAATACTTGCAAACCTACCAAATTTAATCTGTCCCAAACCTGTAAACTTTATCATGATATTATTCTTTTAGATTAGGTAAATTTTATTTAAGTTAATAATAATAATCAATTCTGAACACCTGCTACTCAAGGAATGCATAAAACTTCGCCTCTGTAGATAGCATTTATAAAAATTTCGTAGTAATGAGTATATCAGTTAATGAAAAACAAAAAAAGTATACATTTTCTAATACGGATGACTTTTATACCTGCAGTTATGTATTTGGTATTGCATACTATGTATCAAGTTAGTTCCAGAGGACCAGAAGAATATACCAAATTCAGCATAAAATATATATAAAATTCCCTGTACCCAAGTGTTACGTGCTTACTGGCGATCCAGCAGTAAGTGCCTGACATTACTCCTCAAACCCGCTGTATGTCTGGTCAAAAATATGAAAAATTTCGAGAGAGAAATCCCATATTCGTATGTGAATTAAAGCAGTGGTAGAATTAATTTCCTATGATAGGCATAAATTTCTTTTCCTAGTTTAACTAACTTATGACTATGTACGCAATACCTAATACATAAATGCAATATGTGCCAGTGCGTCAGAACTTTAAAATGATCAAAGAAAGAATCATGGTTTCTTATTTGTTTGGTAAAATTTCGGCAAGACTTTTTTGGGCAGTAATTGAATCTGCAACAGTTTCGTTCAAAACAATACGTTTAGCCTCTAAACCGCAGGAACAGTATATCACACATAATTCGAAGTTAACTACTGACGATATTTAAATAGACTTTGTTACATATGGAAATTCAGAAGCATGTCATGATTTTTGCGGCACTGCCCCAAATGATCATGAGCTTTGTATATGCCGGTGCTTGTCCTGGATGCCACTGAGGAATTACCCACTAAGAACAAAATCAAGGCTATTTAGGTTGTTTGAGTTGTATCAGTATATATATATATATATATATATATATATATATATATATATATATATATATATATATATAATAATACTGATACAACTCAAACAGCGAAAAGATAGTGTGTACAATTATTGCTTCTAACTAAATATTGGTTAAGGTAGCAAATATAAACTATTTACTAAAATGACCTTAACTTGTATGTGAAAACAACTGGACTTCAGCCGATGTTAGTCCTGGGATAGATAAAGTAATTTTTATAAATCCAGTTTCGAAATTTCTATTATTCTTTTAAGAAATATTTACTAAAATATTATGTTAGCGTGTTTTCCAGATGTATATTTGCTGTTGTACATCCTCGACACTCGTCTTTTACTCATTTCCACATGCATGAAGTATTTTACTTGATATATAAGGTCCACTTTTCACGATACAACTGTAGGCGTGTACTATCCACAGAAAATTGAGATATACTGGATATTCAGATCTCTGGATAGCGTTTCGGTATTTATGTTCTAATAGCATTTCCAAGTAAATAATAACAGAAATTAAACCATCCATATATAAATATTGTTAATTGTGTTATTCTCGTTCTGACTGATATAGTTCCTCTTTTGTGTTCGTGGTCATCATGATTAAATATGATCATGCATGGTAAAATTTAGGAAAATTTAAGGCTTTTAATTACCATGTTCAAACACCCACACAAGCACACATATACACCTAAGGCAAGACACCTACGCAACCGTGAATTTTTATATACTTTCATGATACTAGTAAAGAGGTCTTCTAATTACTCTCTCGGCACATTCGACAGATAGAATGCGTAAAATTGATTCTGTTTATGTCATTGATGTTCAGACTCGACTACGCACCTACAAACCTATATGAATTTGCATTGAATTGATGTTTTATGCATGGATTATTGGGACTCACCAACCTATTACGAGAATTTCTGCGAGCGGTGCTCGAATCTGGTTGCATTTATTTGTGAGGGTTGAATTCGCACACCGGGTCATCTCTGCTACACACTACACGTACTATTTAGACAAGATCAACTGCAAGTATGTATTAGGTGTTGCGAACCTAGTAACAAATTAGTTCAGTTGTGACCAGAAGGATAAACCAAAGGCAGCATGAACGCAAAGTATAATCTCATGCACATTCGTTTCGTGCTTACTGGCGACTCATCAGTAGGAGCCGTATTACGCCCTTTAACCACTATATATTTGGTAGAAGAATGTGGAATAATAGGACGGTACAATCTCCTAGACGAATGTGTAAACCTGCAATAGTAAAGCTAACATCATATAGTCTACGACAATGCGACTTCAACGCTAACTCACACTATATAATATATATACCGAGTCTGTAAAGGATACTAACACTATGGCTGTGTTAGTAACCGATACCAACATTATTCGTGTAGGAGATTGTGCCAACCTATTATCCCACATTCTTGACCAAAATATATATTGGTTAAAGGGCGTAATATCGGCTCCTACTGATCCTATTGATCCTCGATTGTCAGTTTTCCGTCGTACTCTGATGATGATCAAGGAAGGTCGAAACGCGTCAGTGCGTTGCGGCTGGCGGTAGTTTTGTTATGTTGTTCGACGACTGGTTAAATACAATGGGATTGCGTTTTCTTCAAGCCGTAAACTTGATTTAAAGAATTGTTACCACCACCCGCGCAAACAATTATTGTTAAATTGTATTGCCTATATATGTATATGTGGCGAAAACTACAAACAGTTAATGTTTGTGACTGGATAGGAATTGAAAAGCCAACATTTCCAGTCAAGTTTAATGTATGCGAGACTGTTAGAGGTGTAGGTCATCTAAATTAATTTCTCTATATATTCAATGCGGTTTGATCCCTCGATAGTCAGTTTGCCGTCGTACTCTGATGATGATCAAGGAAGGTCGAAACGCGTCAGTGCGTTGCGGCTGGCGGTAGTTTTGTTATGTTGTTCGACGACTGGTTAAATACAATGGGATTGGTGTTTTCTTCAAGCTCGCAAACTTGATTTAAAGAATTGTTACCACCACCCGCGCAAACAATTATTGTTAAATTGTATTGCCTATATATGTATATGTGGCGAAAGCTACAAACAGTTAATGTTTGTGACTGGATAGGAATTGTGCAGCCAACATTTCCAGTCAAGTTCAATGTATGCGAGACTGCTAGAGGTGAGAGCCGCATATCTAAATTTAATTTCTCTATATATATTCAATGCGGTTTGATCCTCGATAGTCAGTTTGCCGTCGTACTCTGATGATGATCATGGAAGGTCGAAACGCGTCAGTGCGTTGCGGCTGGCGGTAGTTTTGTTATGTTGTTCGACGACTGGTTAAATACAATGGGATTGGTGTTTACTTCAAGCTCGCAAACTTGATTTAAAGAATTGTTACCACCACCCGCGCAAACAATTATTGTTAAATTGTATTGCCTATATATGTATATGTGGCGAAAGCTACAAACAGTTAATGTTCGTGACTGCATAGAAATTGGGCAGCCGACATTTCCAGTCAAGTTCAATGTATGCGAGACTGCTAGAGGTGAGAGCCGCATATCTAAATTTGATTTCCATATATATTCAATGCGGTTTGATCCTCGATAGTCAGTTTGCCGTCGTACTCTGATGATGATCAAGGAAGGTCGAAACGCGTCAGTGCGTTGCGGCTGGCGGTAGTTTTGTTATGTTGTTCGACGACTGGTCAAATACAATGGGATTGGTGTTTACTTCAAGCTCGCAAACTTGATTTAAAGAATTGTTACCACCACCCGCGCAAACAATTATTGTTAAATTGTACTGCCTATATATGTATATGTGGCGAAAGCTGCAAACAGTTAATGTTCGTGACTGCATAGAAATTGTGCAGCCGACATTTCCAGTCAAGTTCAATGTATGCGAGACTGCTAGAGGTGAGAGCCGCATATCTCAATTTGATTTCCATATATATTCAATGCGGTTTGATCCTCGATAGTCAGTTTGCCGTCGTACTCTGATGATGATCAAGGAAGGTCGAAACGCGTCAGTGCGTTGCGGCTGGCGGTAGTTTTGTTATGTTGTTCGACGACTGGTTAAATACAATGGGATTGGTAATACTTCAAGCTCGCAAACTTGATTTAAAGAATTGTTACCACCACCCGCGCAAACAATTATTGTTGAATCATAAAAAGTCTACGACAATGCGACTTCAACGCTAACTCACACTATGTAATATATATACCGAGTTCAAAGGATCAACACCATGGCTGTGTTAGTAACCGATACCAACATTATTCGTGTAGGACATTGTAAATTGACCTATTATCCCACATTCTTGACCAAAATATATAGTGGTTAAAGGGCGTAATACCGGCCTCTACTGACGAGTCGCCAGTAAGCACGAAACGAATGTGCATGAGATTATACTTTGCGTTCATGCTGCCTTTGGTTTATCCTTCTGGTCACAACTGAACTAATTAGTTACTAGGTTCGCTACACCTAATACATACTTGCATATATATTAGTTCTCCGCAACAAACAGTATTTAACTGGGTTATCAACTGATTTTTAGTTCAAGTATGTATTAGGTGTTGCGAACCTGGTAACTATTTAGTTAAGTTTTGACCGTGGCAAATTCTGGCTAGCACGTGATGAGCTCCCAATAAGGACGAAACCAGTCTACACTATACAATTCTTAGTTTTATAATTAATGAAGTGTTAATACTTAGTGGGTCAGGTGTTTATATCAAGTTCGCAACCTTGATTATTGTAAATGTTATCCATGCACGCGCAACCAACGTTAGTTTAATTATATAAATGTCCAAATGATATGGTATAAGGTAACCCATAGCGAAGGAGCGAGGGATATAATTAATTCAGAGATGCGTACCTATAAAAATAATGACTCGAAAATGAGCTCATTAGAAGCCCTCATAGTAGGACTCCCCATTCTATAATGGACTGGGGAAGCTAACATTAAAATGTGAATAAAATAAGTAGAAATGTGTTAAGAAAAACATAATTCCATTATGGATAGTAGACAAAAAAAAGAAAAATCATGAAATTGTTACAAGAGTTCGATGGAATCAAATAATCATCTAGATTTTATTTCGATTAATTCTGTATTTAACCTGGTCAATAAACTGCGACTGCATATCGAAATTCGTTTATAGCCTTTCCAGTCTATCTGATGACATGTCTTCTACGAATGCTTCGTTAGATCCGATCACTGAATGTGTCTATATTTGCATGCCGTTCTATGTTCTTCTCTACTTATTTTTATTGGGCGCACTGTTTTCCCTATATAAATAAGATTGAAATCTTTGCAATATGTCTCATATACTTCTGACGTATTCAAGGTGACTTATTTTATTATGATTCAGTAGCTTTTCGTCTAAAAAGAGTATTTGTTTTTGTATTCCTATGCTTTATTTATCTGCTAAAGTCCTCCTTTTCCCACTTATTATTGAATCTGATAACTTACTTTTCTGTTTATCCTGATGTTTTCCTCAACAAATCATTTTTCACAATATTCAAGAGAATTTATATCCCTTTTATCGGCTAACAAATTATCGTAAATATTTTTCATTATATCTTTAGCTCAATATGTCAAATCCACCATTATTAAATTTCTTATTATCGAAGATTCCAAAATACCTATTTTCATTCCATAGGGGTTGTTAGAAAATAAATTTACAAGGACATCCGAGTAATTGTCTTTCCTATAAACATCCTTTTACGCTTAAAGGGAACATCAGCTAATACAAATAACCACAAAATATTGCTTCTGCGACGACATCTCCACTAAATGTCGCCAACAGTATAGGAAATTGAAGAATAATAGAAGAAAGAGAGAAATGTACTTTAGAGAAACCAAGTCGATTGATTAACAATGAAATATCCTACTGTTAGACAAGTCTGTATATGCATATTCAGTATACTATGCAAATAACATAACTATGAAAATCAAAATCTTTATTTTTTAATTAAATTTGTCTGTTCAAAAAAAGGATTGTATAGTGTTAAAAAGGCAACTCATCTAGTTTCAGTATTTTCCACGGACAGGGCTCGAATCTGGACACTTCTGCTTCAGAATCTGGTGCTCTAACCACTGAACCACCCTGCCGTAAACTACATACAATCCTCAGTCATATACTAAATAATGTTTCTTGGTTAGCCTTTCCCTCAAGTGGAGCTTACGTGGCATTCCTTTAGACAAAAGGTTCCAAGGCCATCCAAGAAAGATTAGTTAGTATATAATTAAAAATTGTCTTTAGTTTCCGGCGGAGTGGCTCAGTGGTTAGAATACCAGATTCCGAAGCAGACATGCCCAGGTTCGAGCCCTGTACGCGGAAAACTCTGTACTGGATGAATTGCCGTTTCAACACTATCCAATGCTTAGTTTGTACTGACAAATGTATGTATATATAGGGTCAGGTACTTATATCAAGATCGCAACCTTGTTTATGGTGATTGTTATCACCGTTCTCGTAACCAATGCTCGTTTAATTATATAAAAAACAATGTTTGATTTCAGAATTTTGGTAGAAACATCGAAAATCATGAATGTGAAATGACAAGTTACTCAATGATTCGCAGAGATAGAACAATGAAAAGACGAGTTCTCATCTGCTTTAGATCTGTGTTTTATATAAAACTGCTGCATAAAATTTAAGATAATACGATTATTTATTTTATGTCTATTCAAACTGTTGCGTTGCTTTTAACTGCGGTCTACAGAAAACCATGTTCGTGCATGATGGGTGGAATTCATTTTATTAATTATTCCACGTTATATTGGATTAATAAGGAAATAATGTGGCTGCAGGCGATTTTAATTGATTTCTTAACTGTAAAATATCCAATCTATTGGCTAAACAATTTCTGATGTAAATTATAATAGAATCAACAAGAGGTTATGTATGCCCACATCTAGCCTACTTGGGAGAAATTTAGATTTCTTTGTAAGCTATTAGGTTGTTTATTACTTTAAAAAATGTATCCTTAGATGTAAGAATATGTTTGAAATTCTTTTAACGTCATGCCTTTGAATGCATTGGTTAAGTACTCCAGAATTAACTGGGAGTTCTTTATTGTGACATGCAGAGTTTTAGAATATGATATATTGTCATTTGAATGTTGATGATCTTGTTGCTTCTGTGTCCACCATGTTACATATTTTATTTCAAAACTGCACTTTTGGTGATGCAATACAAAAAATGATATATAGAAGATTACGCAAACAAAGAACTAAATGTGACAAAATAATGAAATGTTGTCCAATTACCCGTGTTACAAATTTGAGATTAGATGCGATAGATAATGAAATAAATTATCCAAAGCTTATTATAATCAAGGTTGCGGTCTTGATATAAGCATCTGACCCATTAATTATTTACATATGTCAGTATAAACTAAGAATTGTATAGTGTAGAAAAGGCAATTCATCCAGTAGACCGGTTTCGTCCTTATTGGGAACTCATCAAGTACTGGCCAGAATTGCCTTTTCTACACTATACAATTCTTAGTTTATACTGACATATGTAAGTAATTAATGGGTCAGGTGTTTATATCAAGACCGCAACCTTGATTATAATAATTGCTATCACCACCCGCGCAACCAATGTTCGTTTAATTATATCCAAAGCTTGACAACAAATTCCTTATTGACTATTGAAAGAAAAAAGAGAAGAAACAATTGATAAAGTGCCGCTAAATAAAATCGATGTTAACTTCTTATGTGACTAGAAAGAACTATAGGTGGAGTTAATGTGTAATGATCAGAAAATCAGCTCTACGATTGCATTAATTAGTCACTAATATTATCATGATCAGAAGAAATTTTTACCGATGATGATTGGTTATTAGAAATGGTAATGAAAATTAAGTCCTAAGAATAAAATAATAATTCAATAATATCGATTAATAAATTGCCTATACCATTTTTGAATGAAGTCTATTCACCCTTTAACAAGATCTTGCGTAATAGCATCAAATCACCTAGTATTCTAGCAATTATGTTACTAAAGGAACCAAAGTTTTGCAGGCAAAATAATGCAAATGATTATAGATTAATCCAACAATTTTTTTAATTTTCAATGATATTAAGCAGTCTCGTATTATATATATATATATATATATATATATATATATATATATATATATATATATATATATATATATGTGTGTGTGTGTGTGTGTGTGTGTGGCAAATACACGTCTGCAATGAAGCCTCATACGTATGTTATCTAGTCGTAGCATTTAAGGTAATTACTATTAGCAATAGCAGAACTGATTTAGCCATGAATGAGGCTTTATGGATAAAAAAAACTGAAGCCGTATTTATGCAACAGAAATATGTTTGGCCATTGAGCTTGAACTGGAGGTGATGCACGCAATTGATTGGTTGTTCCCTTATTTCATACTCTCTCCATGTTTATATTTTTTGTGTTTTGCCTTTCAATATATATATATATATATATATATATATATATATATATATTGATTATAAATTATTAAGAAGAATATGAGAAAGAAACGATTCTTGTATGTGATAAAATTTCTTTTCTTTGTGCACATGAGCAAGGCGATATGAATTTCATTAAGGCTCGCATTCCAATAGGATGTATTATTACTAAACCTAGATTTTCATGCGTAAAAAAGGACATGTTTACTAAAATCGGGCATGATTCTCTATTTGGAGGCTATTTATATAAAGAGTTGTTGCCCAGTATCATAAAAATGAAAACAATTTGTTCGTGCACGCACATTACCACCGGTTATTCGAGCCACGTGCGAAATGGCACTTAGATATTTTCCTTCTACCTTAATTTCTGGTCAGATAAATTTTTTATGATATTTATGAATTAGTACTATGATCAAGATTGCGATCTTAGTATAAATACCTGATGCTTTATGCAAATGCATTTCTTAGTATAAAGTAACCTTTATATAGTGCTGAAAAAGCAATTTATTCATCGGGTTCGAGCCATGTCCGCGGCAAATTCTGGATAGTACGTGATGAGTTCCCAATAAGGACTAAACCCATCTACTGAATTAATTGAATGAAGGTCGTTTTTGCGAATCTGGATTAATTGAAATTACCTGATCTTGGTTTTGTTCCAGTAGTTTTCTTTCTGCAAAATATTTCGGCTATCCTTATCGGTAGCCTTCTTCAGTTGGTTAATCCTCATAAGTTTAACAATTGAAACTAATGAAGCAATAATAAAAGCTGCGTTAGTCAAAACGCGGATCAGGTAATACTGAATTAATTGTCTTTTAAACACTGCATTAGTTAGTTTATAATGAGAAATTTATGTGCATAAGTGGTCAGATGTATTTATCAATATCACAAACTTGATTAAAAGTAATTGTTATCACCGCCCACTTGGTCGTCATAGCTCGCAATAATTATCTCCTCAGTAGATGGTTAGATTTATTACCCGTAATTTTGAAAAAAACACACGGGTGATGCAGCGGGAAACCGAGAGGGTCTTTTCGACTAAGTTATTCTATTTCTCACAATTATTGATAAATAACTTTGGTTAGATGAAACACAGTCACCAAGTTTGTATGATTTACCGACGATGCACAAGTCCGATATTTCTTTACGACCTATTGTTCCAGGGACAAATAAATTAACGCATGAATTACACAAACGTATTACTAACATATTGAAGTATATATGAAATCAGTTATATGATTACACATTGAAGAATTCTGTGTAATTTGTCGAACGTGTAGATAATTTGCACATTAAAATATTTTGGATGTGCGCATTTGATATGCATGCAAGTCTCTTTAAAAGAAATTGTTGTGGTTGTGTCTCTAAGTTTGCTAGAATGTCCAAAAATTTAAACTGGGTGAAGTAGAGCTGAGAATGTTTCTTTACTTGTGTCTTCCAGATTTTCAACTTATTTTTGATGGCCAAATATGCCGACAAATAAATAGTCTAGAGATGACTTCTGATTTGACTTTGTATGTGACTGATATATATTTATATTAGTGTGGGAGCAAAGTCTCCGAACTATAAACTGAACTGAAACTATATGAACATTAGGTTCGTAATATATCTCCGATCTTTGAAAGCCGTTTGTGTGCCGACCAACTGATTAATATATTTAATAATTGGATTCAGGTTATTTTTTCTACAATACTTACGTATATGCTCAATAGTTATTTAAGGCATTACTTTTGTCTTACACAACTATTAGTATACCGTTAACGATACTCCGATTAGGATCTATATAAAGCAACGAAATTGGATCAATATAGGCAGGAATGCTCAATTTTTTCATAACTGCGCTTAATGTGAGTTTTTGTTGTTATTAAATCTTTTTTGAATTTAACATATTGAGCACAGATTGCGCGTAGCATATTTATCCACTGAATTTTTCTACAAACGGCATTCCGTATTAATTCAGCTATCCACGTCAGTTTTCGATTAAATAACGCATCGTAGATATTTACCGTAGTTAAATACTGTTTGTTGCGGAGAACTAATATATATGCACGTATGTATTAGGTGTTGCGAACCTAGTAACAAATTAGTTTCGGTGAACTATAGCATACATTGAAATCCATCATGTTGGTACCATGTACCGACTCGGCAACCATAGTGTTAGTACCATATACCTTTTCGGTAGTGTGACGTTGATATCGGTTACTAACACAATAGCATTTTCGAGACTTTATTTGATGTTAGCTTCACTATTATAGGTTTACACATTAGTCTAGGAGATTGTACCGTCCTATTATCCCACTTTCCTCACCCAAATATATAGTTGTTAAGGGGCGTAATACCGGCTCCTACTGATGAGTCGCCAGTAGGCACGAAACGAATGTGCATAAGATTATGCTTTCTGTTCATGCTGTCTTTGATTTACCGTAGTTTACTGCTAAGGCCCTTTAATGTTCACTTGATATTATAGATTTGAAAACCACCGATTACATACCAACACTTGGAGCACGATGTATTCTGTAGTGATAATTGAGGTACCCTCGGTATTGTGGAGTTTCGGGGTACGTTTTTATTCCCAAATTACTAATGGGAAGTATACATCCTGCTTCAAGAGATGATGAATTTCTGGTAACTTGCAGATCGCCAATATTGAGTGTACATTAAAGACCCCGGAGCAATCAACTATGGCCAATCAAATTGTGGTGAACAGGCTATGCATCCATCTTTCGAATGATGCGCCAAATTGTTGGGGATAGTATTTTATAAGCTTTAAATATGCTTCCCAACAACTATTGGAAAGCAACACATAACTTCGTTTGCTGCTGTAGAATGGAAATTTTCTTTCGTAGTTAGATGAAGAATTGATTCTTTTAAAGGTCAGTCTCCAATATTTCTGCAATTATTTATTGTTGTGTCTTTATGTATCCATTTTATTGCTAACCTTGTATTATTATCATTGTGCATATTACTGCGGTGCTAAACGTGGACATACTAATGTCGGTGGTGGTTGTCGCCTTATTATGAATATATTTTACAAGAAAACTATTGATAATTATCGCCGTGATATTATTGTTACTACTTACAACATATCTAACAACAGCGAACGTAACAACAACGTCTCGAATAATAATAATAACAATAATAATAATAGAATAATAACATTAATAATAATAATCATAATAATAGGAAGAAGACAACGAAAAATTCCATTTCCCTTAATACTACTACTGCTACTAAGACAACTGCGTGTATTTCTACAACTAATAATGATGACGAAAATATTTGCTTGGTTTGCTGATTTTACTTTTGATGGTCATGACGATGATTAACATGATAATAATAACGATAAGAATTTTGAGGTTGATAAGGAATGGAAGTTTTAGCTAAATACATGCTCAATCAAGTGAGACAATCTACAGGTGGAATTGTGTCCCATAGGCCACGTGAGTTGGGCTTGTGCAGTTGTAGCGTGTTTTGCATAAATGGCAGTCCTTACATACACTAATTTCTCGATTGTCCTCCAGGTAAAACGCGATATTTTACGACAGTGCATTTTGGCTTCTACTAGTTATTCAGCTGATATGCATCATACAAGTATACACACACACACACACACTAAAGCAGACATCAAAATGTCAACAATAAAGAATGGGCATTATTGAAAAATTATTAAAAAAATAAATTTCATTTCTGTGAAGCGTCAAATTATCAGAAATTTGTTGAGCATCAAGTCTCTTATTGCTATAGTATGCCTCTGATATTTTAAATTCAATATTTCCTATTAAAAGTATGACAGTAGCCTAAAATTTTTCCACAATAAGCGAAATCATCTTTAAATATAATTCATGAATGGTAATAATAGAAATTCCGTATTAAGCCGAAACTTTGATGCTGCTAAATGACAATAAGAAATAAGAACTATAACTTTTTTCTTCGTTTAGTCAAGAAGTATGTGGTTTCAAATAACACGGCAGACATGATGAATTGAAACATTTGAACGATTTGAAGATTTAATTCAAGTTTTCGAGCTTAAGATAAACACTAATCCCATTGAATACAGCCAGTCGCACAACAAGACAGAACTAACGTCTGCCAGAACTACTATTAAACAATCATTGATTGCTCGGGTCGAGTTAACAATTCTTTAAATAAGGGTTTCGAGCTTCAAGTAAACACCAATCTCATTGTTTTTAACCAGTCGTAGAACAAAACAGAAAAACTACCACCAGTCGCACGCATTAACACGTTTCGACCTTCCAAGATCATCAATAGAGTAAAATGGTAAACGGACTAGCGAGGATCAAACCGCAATGCGTATATATGGAAAGCAAAATTGGATATGCGTCTTTCACCTCTAGCAGTCTCGCACTCAGCCTCATATCCAATGTTGCTTTCCATATATACGCATTGTGGTTTGACCTTCGCTAGTCAATTTGAAATCGTACTCCAATGATGATCATGGAAGACTGAAACGCGTCAGTGTGTGTGACTGGCGGTAGTTTTGCTATGTTGTTCGACGACTGGTTAAAAACAATGAGATTGGTGTTTACTTCAAGCGACTTCAACACTAACTTACTCTATATAATATATATGCCGAGTGCGTAAACGATACTAACACTATGGCTATTGTGTTTGTAACCGACACCAACATCATAGTACCGCAAAGGTACATAGTACTAACACTATGGTTATCGAGTCGGCACATGGTCGCGAACATTAATTATTTCAGCTTTTACCACGTTTATATAAGTTATACAATTAAGCAATCATTGGTTACTCGATTGTTGATAACCATTCTTTAAATGAAGTTTGTGAGCTTCATTGAACGTTTGATTTAATCATACGCATTTGGAAGAAATCTTTAGCACTTTTGAGGAACAAGCCATGATTTTCTACCAAAATTGCCGCTCAGTGTGACCTGGGCTTGTCTCAAGCTTAGTGCAATTTCTACCATTATAAATCATCTTTTTCTTGTCTATACGTTGGCTTAAATCTACGTGAACTATCATTGTTTTGGTTGTGTGCTGAAATTCGTTCCAGTCAGAGCATTGGATGACAGTCCCGTATTACTTGATCAAATTTGTATTGGTATTTGGGGCGTAGTACCGGCTCCTGCCGATGATTCGCCAGTAAACACGAAACGCATGTGTACATGAAATTAAAGCCTTTGTAAGTGTTGAGTCATTCTGGTCCATCCCCTCCTCAACGTGGTACGACGGTGTCAACCATGTCTCGATGGCCGATCGTACATGGGCTAACGGGGCTATGGCGATGGTGTCACCAGGGCGTGGTGGATTTCCGACCGGCAATCGGATCTCCTATAAAATACCACATGAGCCCGACGACGGCACCATGACTCGGCGTGTGTTCCCCGCCACAAAAGGGTTCAACAGCCACAGGATTACATGGACTCCTGGACAGTACCCCGTACTTCCGAATGGCGAATGAGCTCTCAACAGCCACCGGCAACCATGCAACTTACTGCTGCCTTGCAGACTGCGCTTGGATGTGCAAAGGCTAGAGGTGCGTCCTCGATCAAAAAGCCGAGTGGTGAAGGGACACCACTTGTACCAAATTCCCAGGAAACTCCATGAAATGTGGAGCCGGCTTATCCTCCAAAAGGAGTCAGCCGCAGTAAAGTAAAGTAAGTAAGTAAGTATTTAAACTAAGTTGTTACTATCTGCGTAACGCATAATGCATAATTGCTTTTATGTTAGTTCTCAGCAACCAAGAATGTATAAATGAAATCTAGTGAAGAAGACCGTCTTCTCGGTTGAATACGGTTTAAAGCTAAGTGTTTCTAACATGGCAGTTATAACCAATGTGTTCTCGAATATTTAGATTGTGCTGATCGACACTGTGCTACTATTCTCCAATGAATTAATCAAATTATAAACATTATTTCTCACGTAGTTGAGTTTACTAAGTTATTAAGACATCTCAATGGGCATTATTTAGGGGCAAAATTTAAACGATAACCTTTTCTAGCAGGCCAATCATGATTGTGCCACCATTGACAAATATATTTCAGACATCTCGCCGATTGTGTTGGCAAGACGTACTGCTTCAGATAGCTGATAATCCATACTTCATGACAAGCTATAAAATCAATTACGGCAGATGGCTGAAAATGTTGAAATGGCGGAATAATTCTCGAGTGACTAGGAAAAATTATTTTATGTGTCGATTGTTTTAACTTGACACACTGTAAATTTCCTAATCCAAATCTACTTAGGTGAACGTAAATCTTTAGTAGTTTGAAAAGGGGCCTAGTAGCGAAGCCTTATTAATTTTCACATTTAGATGCCGTTTCGTGGAAGACCTTGACCTCTGCTTTTATGAATATATATATATATATATATATATATATATATATATATATACTTCTTTAAAATTTACAGCACAAACTTAATGATATTCGTCACAAATGACTCACTAATTACTGTAGAAGATTATTTAGTTGAAGTTTTCGAAGTGGCTGTAACAATAAAACAGAAAAAGTTAATTGTTTCGAAATAGAAATATAGATTATATTGTGAATGCAGTAATTTTAACAAGATAACTACCTTTGCTCGTGGTGGTGCCAAAATAAATTATGAAGCAATACATAACAGATGCTGCCGAACTTGGAACATTCGTTAATTGAATCATAATAATTCACATTATATGTAAATATAAATAAAAACTGAATCTAATATTAGCTAATAACTTATTTTAGTCATCAGTATATTTGTTTTCTCATCCTTGGTTTTAACTTTTGTCAACCCCCTGTTCAAAGTGCCCCTGTTAGTTTAGCAGTAAACGGCTGACATTTATAAGCATTCCTATTATTTATGTCAAGGTTGCGAGGTTGATAGAGACACCAGTCCTTTTATACTGATAAATGTAAATTTGCTTCGATTGGTTGTTATATTAATCTCACAACCTTGAAATAAGGGTTTTCATCACCCGTGCAATCAATGATTGTGTAAGAATTCCTATTTCAGAGCCATTTACGCTACCTCGAGATCAACGATGCTGCTGAACGCGCATTTTGTGCTCCTCAGTTTCGGAGATATAAACTTTGTATTACCCATGAGGACTAAAAGAATTAATTTCTCCAGGAACATGCCGAAAAACGCACGTATTACAAAAGATTTTTTTTAATTATCAAAATTAAAACAAATCCATATTAGTTTCTGTAATGCAAATAATTAGTTTTTCCAACATAGAAAAATTTAAATGATAATTATGAAGATGAGATTTCACAAAACACCATTTATTCATAGTTTGAAATTTGAACGACCATTTTGGAAAAATAACACTTCATTGCCGGAAATTATTTCCTAATTAGCTGCTACGAACAAAGAGTTAGCAAAATCATTTACTTCCACAGAAAATTATTATTTGATTAAGAAATACTGTATAAATACTCACGCGTATTGCGAAGAATAATCGAGAGAAATTTATGCAATAGACACTTTTAACAAAGAAACAAGTTATTTAATTTTTGGCTACTAAGCGTGCCCCGTCTCTTACCTAAATGTTTGCTCGTCGCAAAAAAGTATAAAAAGCAAAATGTTGATCATTTTAAAATTTTCATTAGACCAAAATTTTGGTTGCAATTAATTTATGAAAATAAATGCGATATAAATGGCAAAATTATATATATATATATATATATATATATATATATATATATATATATATATATAATTTATATTTATATTTTAAACCGTTTGAAGCGCCATGGTCAAAATGCAAATGATATGGTTCCAGTATTATATGATTAGCTAATGGATTTTAAATAATGCATCTACGCTTTTATTTCTACTAACGCTTTA
>JAQBSW010004068.1:70000-73787 GCA_029291075.1 Eudiplozoon nipponicum
CTCCTTAGTTTTATTAATTCGCTCCAGGTAGGCCCACTGTGAATGCTAAAGCCTGTTGCACATGCATTACGAGTTTCTTTACAATCGTGAGTGGATATATATATATATATATATATATATATATATATATCTAAAGTAGCCAGCAAATCGTTTATTTATTGAATTGATGTTATGCCGATTATTTATTTCTAACTTATTCCTACCCAGATTCTCATTTTTTAGTTGTTGATTAATAAATTTAGCGTTGTCTAAATCCTGATGTTCTCTTTCAATTTCAGCCATCATTACGAGACCTGCAACTGCCCCCAGGATCTAAAAATAAAAATTGAACATTCAATTATTCAAAAATTAGACAATTTGTGCAAAAAATTTGTTTACGACTGCAGGAGGTGAAAAATCTCTGCTTCCTCATAGTCGACACGAACAAACTTAATTTTTTAAACAACTGGGCACTACAATTAAACCATAATTGATTGCGCTGATGGTGGTAACAATTATTTAAATCAAGTTTGCAAGCTTCAGGTAAACACCAATCACATTGTATTTGACTAGTTGTCGAACAACCTAGCAAAACTGCCGCCAGTCGCACGCACTGACGCGTTTCGACCTTCCATGATCATCATCAGAGTACGACGGCAAACAGATTAGAGAGGATCAAATCACATTGAATATATATGGAAGGCAAAATTAGATATGCAGCTGTCACCTCTAGTAGGCTTGCATGCATTGTACGTGACTGGAAATTACGGCTACACAATTTCTATGCGGTCTCGAACATGAACTGGTTGCAGCTTTCGCCACAAATAAATATATAGGCAATACTCTGATGATGATCATGGGAGGTCGAAACGCGTCAGTGTGTGCGACTGGCAGTAGTTTTGCTATGTTGTTCGATGACTGGTTAAATTAAATGGGATTGGTGTTTACTTCAAGCTCGCAAACTTCATTTAAAGAATTTAAACAACTGGGTTTGAAATAGAAGCTACTTCATTTCTGGTTAAATCTTTCGTCTAATTCAAAATGAACTATGGTTTTCATTTCAAATTGTATACCATTTTTTTATTTGTAAAGTAAAGGTAAATCACAGCATATATCATAAGCATGTTCTGAGCACTTTCGTTTTAATGACATTGTACGAGTAATTAACGGCAAAATGTTTATTCACAGTTAGGTAAAAATTTTATTGAGATCTAGCTGTGAAATTGAAATCGATCGCAATTCTCTATTTCGAGAAGTAACCGATATTAAATTCTATCGCGAGTTACATGGAGCGACGCGTTTTTACCTTGTTTCCTATCAAAATTCGATGACAAACTGAATGGGCAAAATTCTTAGTTTTAAATATATTGGCAGAATCAACATAAATTACGGTCGATCTCAGTATATAGCTAAACATTACAGTTATCTAAGTAAACGTAAGAGAATAGTAAAGACAAATAAATTATTTAATGTTTCACATTAAGATTATATAATTTATCGACAAATTTAAAAGTCTAATTTATATTATCTTTACATATTTCTTCTCATAAATACATGCTTACCATGGAAAACCTTCGTAGCTTTGAGTTGAGCGTGCAACTTTGACCATTGCGGTCTTAAATGTATACCATCTTTATGTGTACATGGAAATCAATACATCTGAACTGAATAAAATATGCGCAAACTCCAATTTTCTGGCATTTCTCTTATCTGTGATTTCATCTGATACCGGTGCGTTTAATTCTGAAATCACCGCTTGGTATAATTTATACATATCATTAGAGGCAATATCTAACTGAACTTGGCTAGTATTTAAATATTGTTATATTTCTACATTCATAACACAATCTTCCAAAACAATCAAGTATGACAAACAAATTGAGATATTTAGACGAGAGGTTTTTAGTGCATGAAAATATAGCTTATATGATGCATATTTCCAAATATTACAAAAAAAGTCATTGATGAATACTAAATGTATGCGTCTATAAGATTATGCATTCTGTTAAAAATTGCTACACCAATCTTAAATAATCCGATTTGTAACTCGTTATGAGAATTATGTCGTGAATAAAAGTGATTTTTATTCGTCAAAAACAAATTTCACTAATAAACTATACAGAATCAAATCAGTACATTACAATTATTGTCCGATTATCCAGCATAACGAACTACTCGCGAAGGGTGGTTTTCGAAAATACGATAAATTTTTATGGGATTTTCTGATAATTACTATATAAGGGAATCTAAACATTGTTCTGTTTTAAATATTGCGGAGAATAGCAAGATTTGACAAAATTAAATTTATAAAAGCGTTCAATGACACACGCAACAATTATGTAATTAGGGGATAATCTCTCAAAAGAAAATTAAACTTTACTATTATTATTTTTGCTATTATTACTTTTAATAGTATTATTATTATAATTAAAATTTTGTTTATTCTTTTAGTATTATCATTTTTTTAATTGAATTTTTATTATAAATATTTTGTTTATTATTATTATTTTAATTATTATTATTATTATTATTTTGAATATTATGACTGCAATTAGCTTTATTATAGGTATTATATATTAAACGATAGATATGTATTTGTATAAATATAATCCACCAGCTGGTGAGTAAAATTAAAACATATTTTGCTTTCCTACTCATGCAATTTCCTGGTTTCCATAATGTACGATTGAAAAAACGATTAAGGGACTAATATTATTTCAAAACAGAAAACTTGATTTAAATAACGCTAATCAGTAACGCGAAATAATACATCGCTTAATAACATAATGTCAGTGAGTGTTTTTATAAATTTTCAGCAAAATCTGAATCACAATTTATAGTCTGAAATTATTAATTACATGCTTCGTTACATGAAGAAAAAATTAAAAAATAAACTAAACACATTGGTTTTATAAAATAAAACTTACGCAAAACACCAGACCTCCCAAGCCGAGACCAGCCAATAGCAAAGTGTAGTAATTATATGAGCTATAGGCAACCGTGAGGCAGCCCTTGATAGAAGAAATTAATAAAATTTGTAATAAGTACATTAGATAAAAATTTGGAAAAACCAATTTTCCTGTGTGGAAGTGAGGGCAATCCTGTCCTAATTAACTACGCCCGATATTTGCACATTTGGAGAAGCTGGATCTAGTTGATCTATTATTATCGTGCCCTAAACGCTGTATATATTGGAAGTACACAGTACTACCTGAAAGACTATTGCCGTGGAGCGTGGCATTAACCCTTTATTGATTCTTTCATTTCAAAATCAAGGAATATTTAAAATTAGAACAAATTTTGTTATGAATTTAGTTGGAGCAGGACAGACTAATTTTAAAAAAGTCAAAATATAAGCTTTAAGTGAAACGTGTTGCGTGACAGGAAATAGATTAATTACCTGTTTCTACTTCTATCCAACAAGAGTCAGGTAAGTAAAAATATAATTGGGTACTTAGGTACTATTTTCTAATTTCTATTTATGTCGTTATATTTTTCCATCTTATCATTCTTTGTTTCTCATTACATTTTTCATGTGCAAAGATAACAACGATATTTTATGAGATACACGAACTTGCCTTCCTCATTTCCTCGTTTTTGCAAATAAATATACATATTGAAAGGACAAACAAACAGAATAAACTAAGAATTATATAGGTCCGTAAAATCTTGAACTTTTTCCATCTTCAGATGATGTAATTTTTGGCCTCAGTTGATGGGTTCTCACTTGTCCCTTTTTCTTTAAGCCTTCAATTAGCTGATTGTCTGAAAATGACGTTGGAACAAGATTTTCCATTGTTCTTTCACC
>JAQBSW010004069.1:0-73783 GCA_029291075.1 Eudiplozoon nipponicum
CTGTAAGCGTCTGAGATCATCAACTCTAAGAGACCATGTTTCACTAGCGTATAGTAAGACTGCGCGTACAGATGCATTGTAAACACGACCTTTAAGGCAAAGTGAAATATTGGCGTTTCTCCATAAATGACGAAGGTTTGACAAAGCCACTCTAGCTTTCGCGATCCGTATTCTCACCTCGTCGGACATATTGCCTACGTTATTGATAGAGCTCCCAAGATATGTAAACCTGTCGACTATGTCATGATCTTCATTCTGCAGTCGCAACGTTGGAGTGAGTGGTGGGTGATCCTGTAAAAGTATCTTACATTTAGAGGGTGCGAATTTCATACCGAAAGACGGAACAACGCCTGTTAATCTATTCAACGTGGCTTGAGCAGCATGCTGATTGTCGAATAATAGTACGATATCGTCCGCATAGTCAAGATCGACTAGTTTATCTCCCGGGAGAACTTCAACTCCAGCGTCCTGAATGTGTGTGAGAGTGTTGTTCATAATAGCATCGATTACAAAATTAAACAAAAATGGGGAAAGTGGACAACCTTGACGAACACCACTGCTGGTTGTAAACTTATGCGTTAATTCGTTGTAGACCTTAACGCGCTCATAAGTATTTGTGTAGAGAGCTCGTATAATATTAACAAATTTTTCGGGCATAAAACATTGCGATCCACCAAATCAAATGCACCCTTGAAGTCTAGAAAGACGACTATTGTGGGACGGTGATATAAATGTCTCTGTTCGAGAACTTGCCTTAGCGTAAAAATATTATCTATACAACCTCGTCCTGCGCGGAATCCGGCCTGTTCTTCTCTTGTATGTGATTCACGTGAAGCGCTAAGACGACGTAGGATAATCGAAGCAAATAACCTTGATACGACCAGAGTCAAACTTATACCACGATGGTTATCGCACGAATTACGATTACCTGTTTTGAAGATGGTAATGATGGTCGACTCATTCCAGTCAAGTGGTACGGTTTCCTCATTCCATATAGTATGAAAAAGTTTGGTCAACGCTCCTGAAATTATATCGCCACCATCCTTAAACAATCCCGGAAGTAAATCATCGGGGCCTGCGGCTTTGCGGCGCTTAAGAGATAGGATTGCATCGCGTACTTCTAACTCGGATGGTTCTTCGGGACTAACATTCCACACTGTTGATGCAGACATGCTTTCGGGAATCGGAACTGACGCGGGTGGCCAAGAAAATTGATCTCTAAAGTGTTCAGCCCACCTGTCAAGACGACTTATTTTATCGGTTATTAATTCGTTGTTACTATCATTTATAGTTTCGCTAACTTCTAACTTTCTCGGGACCGTTGTGCGGATAAGTTGGAACAAACAGCGACTATTACCATGACAAGTATAATTAAATACTGCATCGGCCGTCGCGCAGTATAAAAAGGGTCGCCTTATCTACTAAGCCGTGCAAGGTGAATAAGCGAAAATGGGCTACAGCAGGCAACACTATCTCCTATTCTGCCTCCTTTCCTTCCCCTTCCTCTTCTCAATCTAAGATTAACACTCTTTTAGATACTATAAATATGGTTGGTTTAGATCATAACACTGAGCCCAATACCAGGTTGCCAAATATCGAAAATGGTTCTAGTAGACGATCATTCATTAAACCTAGGTTAGGTTTTAACGTAGGCGCATTTAATGTGCGAACATTAAAACAACTTGGACAGCAAGAATCTCTTGCTCGTACGTTGGATAAATTAGAAATCGACATATGTTGCGTATCTGAAACCAGAATACAGGACCCTATGTGCATTACAGAACTGGTTGCACCATCCCTATCTACTCGTTATTGGTTTCGAACATCTGGTTCCACAGAGATCTCCCAAGCCGGTAAATGTGGCGTTGGAATTGCCCTTAGCGCGCGAGCTGAAGCTTGCTTAATTGAATGGATCCCTTGAAATAGTCGAATGTGTGCGGCACGTTTAAATACATTACTAAAATCAAAGCAAAAAACCGTTAACATCGTTGCCTCTTCGTAGTATCAGCCTATGCTCCTACCGATTGCAGCACAGAAGAAAGCAAGGACGCTTTTTACTCCGAATGAAACTCCTTACTAAGTAAAGCACGAAGTTCAGATATAGTCCTGGTTATGGGTGACATGAATGCTCAAGTTAGGCGCTTGAGCAACACAGAATTTCATTTAGGTGGAAGATACACTCTAAGCTCGACTCGCAATGATAATGGTGAACGGTTTTTGGATAGCTGCGCTGAACATAGACTATATTTAAGTAGTACAAATTTCAGACGTAGTGTTAAACGTTGTGCTACATGGCGTCCTCCAGCACCCGGACAACAGTGGACTCAAATAGATCATGTAGCAATTAGTTATAGATGGCGTGGTTGCATCCAGGATTGTCGCTGTTTTTGAAACACTTATGTCGACTCGGACCATGCACTTATCCGTTGTAGATTTCCTCTAAATTTTTCCGGGAAAATAATTAAGAATAAACCCCAAATTGATGTAGGCAAACTCGAACAACCGTCCATCCGACAAAACTATGAAAATATTCTAAAGGCTAATCTAACTGGTCTGAATAGCGAAAATCCGAATATACTTTGGTTCAAGATAAGTTCCACTATGCACAATGCAGGTACTACTGTATGTGGCATAGCAGGCCCCCGTAGAAATAATCACTGGCTCTGTAAAATCTATGGAGATACTCGAAATAAGGCGCCAAATTCCACCTGGCTCGACTCATAATAATACCCGTCGCAATATAAGACGCCAACTTAAGCGCAGTCTAAAAGGCGATCTCGAAAACTTTTGGAACAGAAAGGCTGAAGAAATGGAAGTAGCCTTCGCGTCATGGGTTCACTTATGCAAGAAGTTGAAATTTTTTATTGAACGAAATGCTTATGGACTGATTGTTAACACCGAATGGGGTTTTCGTACTTTTTAAAGATACGTAAATTTTCTCATTAACGGGAAGGCAACGCTCACAATAATTGTTAGATGAGCTAAAAGGAACTAACTGCATGGATGCCTAATACAAAATGATGTTTTTACTACAACATGCATATTTGACGTGAGCGCAAAATCACAAATTTCTGTAGTCGAACTTTCCGGCTGCTCAGAATTTAATCACAAAATAGGCGAATCCAGGAGTATTTAAACCAAACGCAGTTCGCAAAGTGGGTTGCACTTTCGCATTAACGAAATACATTTTCCGTGACCAAACCAAGAAATGCAAAGGAGCTGTGCAATATAACTAATCCAACATTACGTTTCCGAGTTTATATAAATTATCAGGCAAGTTAGTCTAGGAGAGATCTGGTGAAATAGCTTATATCAACCTGCTTTTATAGTGAAGTAATGCAGCAAAAAACAAACGAGGCAATTTCTCTTACAGAAACTTAAATAAAACATCCAACAATTTTTAACATTTGCATGTTCTACGTACTTCAAATAAATTTCCCTAGCATCATTAGGGAAAATGATTTTGTCTGCATTAGTAAATTTGCCAACTATTTGTGTAATTCGTACGTTTTTGTGTTCGTTATTATCATAAAGAAATATACATTTATTTTGAAGCAGGTATACACAGCACAGCTATATAAATGTCTTTCACCTTTCGCCAGAACCAACAGTTCAATAGTTTATAATCAAATCATGTACAAACTTCTTTTTTATTTATCTGAGTATTAAGGATGTTGCGTATGACAGCTTATGCTCTGTGCTTTTAAGAAAGCCTAGCAATCCGCCTTATTTGGGGTGTGATTTTTTATGATCAGTATTCAGCTTGAACGGAAGGCATAATCTCATGTGCACATGATATTAGATTGCAATTTTTCGTTTCATATAACCAAGTTAATTGTGTTTCCTCGATCATTTCCGCTTTTGCCAGTCGTTATAAGATGTGTTTGTGCATTCAAAATTATGGAAAATAAGTGTTGAAAGAATGATGCTGCTGTACCTTTATTATCGAAACGATTTTTTCTCACATATTCAGAAATTGTCTCACCTTTTGCTTGTCATCTAGAGATCCACATCGTATATTTTGGTAAACGGTTATATACAGTAAGTCTCATAATGGCGCAACCATATGTGTATGGATATACATGTGTCTGATTATAAATATGTATACACGCGTTTTCATTTTGGTACTGTTTACTGATTTTTTGGTGTGTCAGTTACAATGAGCGGTTCTGAAGAGGACAGCCGGCATGGGTGACTTAATTATCATCGAACAAACTAGTTCCTTATAGCGATTTACAGAGAAAACGCAAGGAAGCTCTCAAAATGGACGACCTAGTGTTCTTTTACAATCCACATATAACCATGAACTACTTATGGTTATATCGCAGTGAAACATCAGTCACTTGGCTTTTATATGACTCTGCATGATGATGCAAGGAAGCTGTATTGTCACTGTCGCCTGGCCTCAAATCTAACTTGGCTATAGTTATGTTTTGGTGAAGTCTAGGTTGTCTCATTTCGTAAGTATGTACGTCCGACCTAGGTCCTTCGTTTCAAGAATCACTATCCTCTAACAATTTTTGTTTAACTTATTATTGTGTTATTATTATAACATTTTACTATTTAAAAATGTATTTTTTACTTTTCCTCGTGGTTATATGGCTATGTATCTTCAGTTACTAACAGCTGTTGTATAGCTGTCTGTTACGATGGCGAACAATCTAGTAATGGGTGCGTATTATGAAGTACAAAATCCTATAAGAATTAACCAAAAAAATTACGAAACATAATGGACTTTTGGCGTTAAAGAATAGCTTACTTAACTGGTATGATTTATGCTATCGCATTGCCTCAGACTTATCGAGCCTGCACTGTGTGCTATGTCAAAATCCCATGATGTATGCATTTCTGTATATTCACTTTTACACTGTTATTCACCCTTCCAAAATCTAAAAATTTGTGTCAGATAACAATTTATTGTTGATTCTTTCATGTAAATGTTTGACCTATAACATTCGGTTGTATTATTCTTTCTCGTGAACCCTGTCCCTATGCAGTATCTGCGAATCATTCAATAGTTAGTATGGATCTTACTGATTCAGAAAACGAGAGTGGTTTGTTGGCCAACTCAACAATGAGTCAGGCGGTGGAAGGCAGTGGTGGTTGCAGCGACAATTTCACGTCTTACTCTTCGTTCGGTGATCCAAATGCACAAAGCAGTGATTTGATGCCTTCTGGTAAAGAAGAAAAAGTCACATTTGACGGTCTTGACAACGAGTGCGAGGCTAATGCCATTTTTAAAGGCAATGAAGTTGAAAACTTGAGCAACAGTGTTGGCGATGTCAACACTAGCAGTCTGACCAGTGGGGGTGGTGCATTCAGTGAATTGTGCAACAGTTCCATTGCGGCGGAAGATAAAGGGAACACTGTCGATCAGAAACCTCAAGATCGCTTAGGTGTGGATGAACACCGCCGACCTCATTTAGACAGGCTACTAGAGTTTTGGGCTAAACAAGCGGCTCTCACTAGAGCATATGCTGATCGCGATGCTAGTCTTGAAAAATATGCGCAACTTGGCCTAAACCCCATAAATGCATCCTATTTTACACGTCTTTTGGTGCATCTGGTTAGTGAACTACCTAAACAGGTTTGTTTATGGAAGCATCTTTTTCTTGTTTTGCGCCACTTTTGTGATTTTTTTCCATATAGCTTATCCATAGCTACACTACTTATTTGCTAATAATATGTTTTTTCTGAGCAACTTTTGCGCACTGTAATCTTCTGCCAAAGGAACTAGTTATAAACAGTCCATTATCTGGCAGTGTGAGCATCGCTTATCTATCTTTTAATCGTAATTTGGTATTAGCGTAAGCAGTAGATTACAGTTCAAGATCGGTATTGTGCGTCCATATCTTAAAAAATATTTAAGTCATTCGCGCAGCAGCTCACACATTAAGCCCAATGTTAGTTGGCAGGCTATGCTTAATTATGAATATCGGTAAAGTTGATATGACTCTAAGTCACCGTTTTTTATATTCATGTGGAGCTATGCTCTCTATTTGTAGACTAAGGAGTCTCCAACTAGAATACAAATTATTCAAGCCTTTCTACCATAACCTATCTGCTGTGGCTTCATGCGTATTTAGCCAACATCTATATGTTGTGGACATAGACGGTTGTATAAGAAAGTAATCAGTATTGGCTCCTAACTATAAAAAATATAAAATATATAAATAGTTCCTATATTGATTTAAATACGTCGACATTGATTTGCAGTCATTTACATTTTCGAAGACTACTTAAAGATTGTTTTTATAGCTTATCTGTCCGTATTCGCATTAGTAGGGGTCTATCTAATCTTTTGCGATTACGCCATCTAAACCGTCTTTGCTGAAGTAACTTTAAAAGTCTTTAAATTTTAGTAGTAGCCGCCCCCACAGCCAGTCTACAACAAATCCAACCACCTGGGATCCCTGCTGACATCTGGAAGTTTATCGGTTCTACATTGTACAACTAAGAAATAAAAGATAAACGAATGTACCTCTCACTACCTGAAAAATTATGATTCACTGTATTTTCTCGGTTTGCTTTTAGCAATTAGCAACTGTCTGTCAAAAAGAATTTACCAAAAGTGAAATTTACGAGCCGACCAACTCTATACAGTCGCTCTTTGACGTGCCATCACTTCGCTATCTTGTTGAGCAACTATGAATCGTTGTATAACGAGGCCGCTTACACATCTTATTCACCTGCTTTTCTCTTTAGTTCACGCTTGAATGACCTTATTTTTTCATGTTATATTCGCGTTTATTTACTTTGTTGACATAATCATCTCATTTTATGTTATTGCGACTTGTTAGTGGAGGGAGCAAACGACCTTCCTCTCAATGCTGAAAAGTTTACCTTTGAGGGCCCTTGGACAGTTTCTTACCCACTGATCTTCAGTATAACGTTTGATCTTGAACTCCTACACAATTATGTATTATCTATATTCCAACGGTGAATAGCGCCATTTACCAGGAAATTTTGTGTTCATGACGCTAGCCAAACGCAGGAATGATGAAGCACCAGTAGCCCATCTTTGACATCAACTCGCAGCTGTGACAGCTTTTGGAAACCCCTGTGCGCGCATCCATTCTTTCGATTGATTAGACAGATATTTCAATTTTTATCCTCATTGTATTTGGTGTTCAGTAATTTTTTTAATTTTTAATTTTTTAATAATAGGTCATTCCATATTTGCGGTATAAATCAGGTTTCTTTGAAAATCTCTTGTCTCATCTAAATTGTGCGCCTATGTCAGAACTTATTCTGTCATTAGTGAAGAAGAGCGAGCCTGATATTCTGCAAGTAAGTGGACATTCAAAAATTTTATTTCGGATTTAAATTTATTCCGGTCTGATAACAGGCGGTCTCATGCTAGACGAATTAGCAGTGATGTATTTAAACATGGCGATACTAAATTGATTCAATTATCCAACTCTTTAAAGCAGACTTTGATGCTCCTATCTATTCTGCCGATACCTGCCATCATTCTCACTGATAGTATGCATTGCCTTCAGATAGTGTAAGGTGTATTGTCGCTGATGTGACGGCCTGCTTATTATCGAGATGTTATTCTTGCCGTCATATGCATATGTCCTCGAGTGAATTACCTAATTAACCTTGTTTTTCGGTCATTATACAATGAATACTTTTAGAGCCTGCTGTAATGCGGCCGATCTACATTTTAAAGTTATGTTTCTATTTTGACTAACTCATAAATAAATATATATTTTTATCTTTCTAAAATGAGGAAAGTATTGTTTAGAAGTTACAGTTATTTGGATTTAATGTTAACATGATAATTTGATACTTACATTTGTTTGAAAATAGATTATGTTATTTACCTAACTACAAATTCTACGAGCATGTCTACTGGTTGTTTCTAATTTATCATGCTGGTATCTTTACCGGGAAGCAGACAAATTAAAAGCTAATGTGTCATTTTTATTAAAAAACAATATGGATACTTCATTCTTCTCGATTTATACATGCCATCAGAAACCGTACTGCCATGATCCAAACTATAATGATTACATGTTGCTTCGGCTGTCACGCTGCATAAAAATGGTCGCTTTATCTGCTACGTCGTGTAGGGTGAATAAGCAAAATCAGGCTGCTCCAGACACATTCATTTCCGATTCTGCGTTTTTCGTTCTCTTTTCTCTTCTAAATCTAACAATAAAGCTATATTAGATACTATGAATATGGTGGGTGTTAGTCATATAACTGAGCACAATATCGAAAATAGTTTAGATAGACTAATATTCATTAAACCTAGGTTAGGTTCTAACATGGGCTTATTCAATGTACGAACATTAAAATAACTTGGACAACGAGAAGCTCTCACGTGTACGCTAGCTAATTTAGAAATCGATGTATGTTGCGTATCTGAAGCTAGAATACACGTTCCCACGTGCATTACAGAACTAGGTGCACCATATATATCTACGCGTTATTGGCTTCGCACACCTGGTTCCTCAGAGTCTTCTAAAGCCGGTAAATGGGATGTCGGTATTGTCCTTACTAACATCAATGCAAGAAATCATAATTAAACGACTTCTTTTCGTAGTATCTGCATATACTCTTATCGACTGCATCACAGACTAAATCAAGGACTCTTTTTAATAATAGAGTAAGAAGTTCAGATACAGTCTTAGTGACATGAATGCTCAAATTGGTCGCTTAAATAACGCAGAATTTAATTTTGGTGGAAGATACACTTTAAGCTCGACGCGCAAGGATAATGTTGAACGGCTGTTGGATAGCGGCGCGGAACGCAGATAATTTTTAATTAGCACAAACTTAGTGTAGCACGGTGCGCCCCATAGCATTCTCCAGCCACCAGACAACGCTGGACTCAACTGGATCATGTAGCAATTAGTTGTAGATGGCGTGGTTGCATCCAGAATTGTTCCTTTTGTTACACTTATGCCGATTTGGTCTATGCTCATATCTGTTGTAGATTTGCACTAAAATTTTATGGGAAAAAATAATAGTAAACCTCAAATAGATGAAAGCAAACCCGAATAACTGTCCTTCGACAAAAATATGCAGATATTCTAAAATCAAAGCAATCAAGTCTTGATAACGAATGCTCGAATAAAATTTGGAAGAAGATAAACGCAATGCACAATGCAGGTACTATTGTATGCGACATTGTAGGCCCCTGTAGAGATAATCATTATTTTTTGTAAAATCTATGGAGATACTCGGAAGCAGACGCCAAATTAGATCTAGTTCGGCTCATAATAATATTCGTAGAAATGTAAGATGCCAACTTAAGCGCCGTCTAAACGTCGATCTCGATTCCTTTTTGGCAAGAAAAGTTAATAAGACGGAAGAAGCGTTCAACTTATTTGTGCAACAGATCCAAGAAAGTTAAAAATTAGCGAAACTATAAATTTTAGTAGCAGCCATCTGATAATCGATAAAAATTTGTCTTGAAAATGGGTTGACACTTCAAAAAAAATTTTCTTTGGCACGAGCGTCTGTCCCGATTCCCAAAAGCATGCCTGTATCAAAAGTGTGGAATGTTAATCTCGAAGACGCATCAGATTTAGAAATACGAGATGCAATTCTATCTCTTAAACGTCGAAAAGTCGCAGGCCATGCTGGATTTGATTACGGATTTGTTTAAGGATGGTAGCGATATTATTTCGGAAGCGTTGACAAAATATTTTCGTACTATATAGAATGAGGAGACTGAACCACGTGCTTGGACTGAGTCGACCGTCATCCTTATCTTCAAACATCATCATTACGTCATTTGAGTGCTTCGCGTGAATCGCATACTAGAGAAGAACAGGCCGGATTCCTACCAGTACGAAGTTGTATAGATAATATTTTTGTGTTAAAGCAAGTTCTTGAACAGCGACTTTTATATCGCCGAACCACATTATCCGTCATTCTAGACTTCAGAGGTGCATTCGACTCGGTAGATTGCAATCTTTTGTTTGATAGTCTGTCGAAAAATAGTGTTCCAACAAAATTTATTAAAATTACACGAGCTCTCTACACAAATACTTCTGACTGCGGTAAGGTCTACAATGAATTAACGCATAACTTAGGAACCAGTAGTGGTGTTCGTCAAGGCTTTCCACTTTCTCTTATGGTTATATTTTGCAGTGGCTTTGTATGGCTGTGCATAAATATGATAGTATATCTAGTAATAAATTAGTTCAAATAAGGTCAGGGAGATCTACCGATGTCAGCCTGAATGAAAGGTCAAATCTAATTTATACATTCGTTTTGTGCTTACTATGGACTGATTAGAAGGAGCCGTCTCTAAGCTCCATACTCACTATTTTAAGTCAAGATATTTGTGTCAGCTGGACAGTACACTCGCCTATAATAATATGTTTTCATGCAGTAATACTATTAACTTCATATCTAGTCTGTATTAATGCGGTTTCTAAACTTATTCACCACATATTTTTGCATCACGTCTAATTACCTGGTCCTTGTTTGCGAAAGGTTTTTTGATACACTGTCCACATTCTCATACTAGATGTTTCAGAGCCTCTGTCAACTGTAGGCGCACTTGAAAAGTACTTGATGCCGTCTAAACTGCTTCATTTTTACCTACCGATTACTTTTTTTAATTTGAACTGACTTTTCTCTGTAAATGTTTACGTCAGGTATGTGCGTATGCATATATTATTCACTTTCAAACGTTCAGCTAAATGTAGTTGCCTGCAGATGTAGGCCCATCTACGTGAAATTACGTTGATTTAATAACAATTAAGAACGTGGTAAGATAATTTAAATACACTAGGCTAAAATTTTATCAGCGCAGAGTTAATATAATAATTGGCTTAATTTTGATAATAAGTTAAAATTACTGAGGGCTGAGAGGGAGAATTAGAAAATTACCCACGGTAATGTAATAAATAAATGATAATATTTAACGTAAAGTTTCATTAATAAGTGAAACACTGTATGGGAACTAAGCTTAAAGAAACTGTAAGATAACAAGTAAAATAGGATGAGATTGTAAAATAATTCAAAACTGAGTTAAATCGTTAACTATTTTCACCCCGCCACGTTTTCGTTCTTTTGCTTAAGTAAGTTTCGGATTCTGATTTGGGCCATCTTTGCTTCCTACTATTATTTAGTGTTGTGTACCAAAACGAGCCTAATGATTTTTCCATCGCTGTTTCATTCATTGTATTATTCCTCAAAGTTAATTTCAATAGGTTCCCTATTTAATCTTGTCGGTCTATTACAATTACCTACTTACATGCATCTACGACCATTTCAGTTAATTTTCTCGTCATCACTATATGACGTGCAAGATTTCATCTATTAACATATCATTATCTATAGGCTTTTCTGTGTCACCCTCTTCTAACTACTAATGGTAATTCACTACATTACTACTTTTCGATCACAGGGTCCTGTGTGCTCACTTGATTAGCTAAGTTTAAGTAGGTTATCATTTATTCTCTTCATGATTCCAAAACGGATAATACGTCATCAACGAATCGTACTAACAAAGTGGATGTCATATCTAAGAGACTTTTCTCAGTGTAATTTGTGAACATGTTTACTTCTGGAACTGGCAATGGTCTTATTGGAGCACAATTAATTTTCCTATAAAATTCCTTCCTAAAAAATGGAGCAAGTAGAAACCATGCATGTGTTCATCATCTCCTTAATATTTCCGAAGGTTGACTTCGTGATAAACATTCTATGTAGAAGTCTAGATTGTTCCATTTCTTTGTAAATAAGTTAACTATTTTCACCTCAAATTGATCCTCCCTCTCGTAAATCTTTCTCAGTAATTTTTGTCTTTAAATTATTTTGTCAGTATTACTAATTAAAAATTTTTTGCTTTTGACGTTTTTCTTTTCTCGTGGTTATATGGTAGTGAATAATCAGTTACTATATTTTGTTTTATTGCGGTCTGTGTAGATAATGATCATATATAACGAGAGATATGCTTTCAAGAGTCTAAAACTTTTGTTTATGCTGAAATTTGAATATCCTTCTAAGTCTTTACTCGGTTGGCAACACCTGACTGTTCCAACATTTTACCTAGCATATAATAGTTAATGAGCATAGTACCGGCTCCTACTGTTGAATGGTCATACTAATACGTTTGATCTACATGAAAGGTTAAACAGGCAACAAATGATGACGCAACACACTCAAAACTGAGGCAGAATTCTTGCCTTACGCTTTGTGTAATTTAGTCTACAGCCGATTATCCTTTGGAAGGCAGGCGACTGACAACGCTTCCTGTGTAGACCGGAAGCGTAACTTTCACTATCTACCACGCTGTGTCACCTCTAGTGTTTTTTGGTTATCAGGTGTTTCATAGGAACAAAAGACAGGTGTAGATTACTATGCTGGGATATTAATCAATTTCAGGCCCAGCCCCTTAATGGCACGTGTGTCGCATTTTTACCCCTTCATCAGAAGGTTTACAGGAAATGTTATGCGCGACTTGGAACTGATTTATTATGTTATCCTTATTATATGCAACAAGGTTTTTAAATCTTGATTCTTGTCTATTTTTGGAACCGTCAAGAGCTTATTGTTGAAGACGGCCCCGAAATATTACATTTAAAAATTTGGAAACCGATGTAAAGATTTTGTTTCGCACAACAAATGTCATTTATTAAAATCATTCAGACTCGAATCGTCATGGTATTTAAATTCCGAACAGTTAATATTGTTCCATTTGTGGGATGGAAAAAAATTTGACTGCTACCTTCCGTGTCACTGGTTCGGGCTTCACTAATAGTCATGGCCTCTTATAACGAGTTATCAATAAAGACCAACTTGTGGCATAATAAATGTACAATAAGAGCCAATTGACCATCGGAAGTATTCATCCACTTTATTTGACCGGCATATTACCTAGTCTCTAGGTGAAGACTAGACCGTAGCAAAGTCTAAATGAAAAATGAGTTATTCTCTTTATTGTAGGAAGTATTTCTATACTTAGACTACAAAAACTGGCGAACAATGTTTTGTGTATTCACGAATATGATTGTAATTAAGTTTCATTAAGAAGATAACTCTGCAGCCGGTGAAAACTTTATCTATAAGTTAACTGAATTCTGTAGTGTTTATTAACTTGGGCGAACGACGAGTGGATAATTTTTTATATGAAAAGCGAGAAATTATTTTTTTCGGCGGACACGTATAAAGTGATATCACGAAAGCAGGTACTATATCGCCCTTTGATGGAATACCAGTAAATCTGTGGATATTATTTTAACTATTGTATAATTTCAAATCGTGAATACCTTCAATTTTTCATTTTATCATTTTATTGCTTATCTACAGCATTTTACTTTTTCGGTGAGCATATAATTTTTTTAATGAGAGCAAATGTTTGATAGCATTCTATTGCGAAAATGACACTAAAGACCTCATTGAATTAAAAATAAATATCTAAAATTTAAAATTATTTAAATTAAGGTTGCAGTTTTGATATAAACACCAGTCAGTATAAACCAAGCGTCATGTTACGTCGAAAGGGTAGAGTAGGTCAGTGGTTGGAGTCATATACTCCGAAACAGACGTGTCAGGTTCGAGGCCTGTCCACAGTAAATTCTGAACAGTACTTTAAGAGTTCCCAATAAGAACGAAACCGGGATACTGGATGAATTGTCTTTTCAACATTACAGTAGTAGAAGTAGTAGTAGTAGTAGTAGTAGTAATAGTAATAATAATAGTAGTAGTAGTAGTAGTAGTAGCAGTAGCAGTAGCAGTGGTAGTAGTAGTAGTAGTAGTCGTAGTCGTAGTAGTAGTAGTAGCAGTAGTAGTAGTAGAAACCGGTTTGTTTTCTAGAACTGGCGCACGTGCTTGTTAAAGGCCTTGGTTGGCATCCTTTTTATGAGATGGCAATGATTTGTGCCGAGTAGAGGTCATTATTAAAATTAATAGTAAAGTTATCTTCATAATTTTGTCCATTAATTTTGGAGTTCATTAAGATGTGCTATTGTGTTGTGAAATCATGCAGTGATATTCACAAGATAACTGTATTACTAATGATTCCTTGCCTTGCAGCTTGCAGCTTGCTGGGCACAGAGAATTTATTTTGCTAGATTCGTCTTCTTAAAATACGAGTTTTTACCCGTTTACAAATTTTCCTTTTCTAGCTTTTCATTTCTATTTGTATAGCTACTTGACTGTGAGGCATACCTTTCTAAATGCTCATATTTTGCTTTCTCGTTTGTCTGATCCCCTTAAAAATTGACTCAACCATCAGTTTTATATTCCTCGGTAGATGTCTAGTCGATGGAAGCGCTTTCACATGCTGCATATGGGAGCACTCATTGCGTTTCAACGAAGCAGATTATGCAACCCTAATATCCACGTTATTTATGAAAATGAACTGTTTCTTAACCTACGCATATTAAGTTGCTTTATTGTTTTTCAAAAATATTATTTGACAGTGGTTTATCGACGAGCGCATAGTTGAGAGGATAGTGGATGGACTGAGCAAAGAAAGACTGGAAGACGTGAGTTCTTTTATCTGTTTACGTTATAGCATGCTTTAAACAATTCTCCCTACGACCAATAAAAATTGCGATTTTGTTAGGAATTTTAAATTAGTGCTGATTTTTTATGTAGGAAGTATGTACCTTACTCATTTTGATCGGAAGCTCTGGATTGCATGAATTTTCGCCATATCGTCAGTCGTCAACAACATATAAATCAGCTTCTGTCGAGATTTCGAAATACACTGACCGTATTGGAGTTGTTAGCACAAAGTAAAGAAAACCACTCTGGCACGGCTCGCCTATTTTTGTAACGTCCAAATTTGAAATCTTCAAATTAAGCAATTGTCGATGTTCTTGTATGCCACTGAAGCGCAGGAGATGACTAATTTTGGCTGTCTATGCTTGGAAGGATTTTTAAATCAATGTCTGGGCTCGGGTATAATTTTTAAAGTGCCTGCTGAACGAACGAAAGATTATATCACAAACAAAATTTACGAGCCCGAAAATTCTGTAACTTCTAAATCCCTTTTTTGAACAACCGATCGCGTTTGCTAGGGAACTGATTTGTTAAGCCACCTCCACATCCTACCCGACAGGCTTTTGTTGTAATTTGTGCAATTGGCTGAATTGGAAGCAGAGGTAGACCGGCGACTTTGTGGACGCACACATTTTATCGTAATATCAGTCACGCAAACATGCCGCGTCGTTCTTTATTCATCAACTTAGTAGTTTTAGAGAGTGGAGAATATGCGTGGGTATTGTGCGGAAAACGAAGTTCGGTAAAGAGCATCTCTGATATATTTTCCTGCAGCTTAGTGTGCGGATTCTCCGAATTTCCGTTTCTACATTTATTGAAGAGTGACTGAGCATAGCAGTGCGTTAATCAATAACAAAAATTAACAGCCGAACATTTTTTTCTGGCCGCGCTTAGGTGTACGAAAACGTCGCATCCAGTTTATAAACGCCATTTTGTCATTGCTACTGTTAAAATTTCAGGTTAAATGGACAATGGATAGCTTGAATCGTTGATGAGGTAGACCGAAGACTTCTTCGTGGTATTGATCATTTTATCAGATCGCAATGTACTCTTTTTACCCATGAGACAATGATATTCAAATTGTGGTAATCTTGCTTTAGAGTGAATCCCGTGGAGTGGCTTTGTTCTTTATGAATTTTTGACGTAGGCTCTTCTGTAACCTACAGTATAAGAGATTTGCATTTTAATTTTTGTATTCATGTGTTAGTACAATGCAATGCATACAATGAAAGAGCCTAGTTAGCTGTCCCAGCTAGGGAAGCTTAATTTGGAATTTATATATTCGGTTTTGTCTTATCTACATTTCGTTTTGATATGTACTGATTTACTAATATTAACTATTAACTTCTATATATATATATATATATATATATATATATATATATATATATATATATTGGTTATTCTTCTATATTTTTAATTGCTATTCCTCTTTAACAGGTGAATGAATTTTCGGCGCACTGTTTGATACAGTTAATTGAATACTGCCGAAATTTCCGAGCTAACTCTGCTCCTGCAGAAAGTGACGATGAGGACATTATTGACGAGGATGAGGATGATGGTGAAGAAGATGAGTCAAAAGGTCATGCTGATGAAGACGATGATAATAATGATGATGGAGATGAGGAGAATGACCGCGAATTAGGTGAAGATACCGGTGGAGTGGAGTTTAAGCGAAGTCGCCGACGTGCCGGTAAAGATAAAAAGGCGATTAATGAGCGTTTTAGTTTTCTGCCAACGGGGCCGTTTTCACGGCTCCAACTGCAATCAGCTAACGATCGACGGCTAGATCGTCTTTATTTCGAGTTACTTGGCGTTTTGCTGGACCAAATAGAGAGGTAATATGTTCAAATTCTTTTGTAGTTTTTTATTACATAGTAAGCTGAAGTTGGTAGAAATGTGTATCAGCTACTGTTGACACTTAAAATCTAGCCTCGTAATGGACATTTTTGTAAAGATGCTTCCATTTTAAATCATGTAAAATTGTGACACGTTATTTGCTTTGAAAAGATTTCTTCTTTTATTTCGATTGAATTATTTAGCCCAAAGATTGCTCGCATCATATTCTACAGTCCTTTTTAATGGTTAAATCTCATTATGGTTTTGCGTTTCTTCGATGGTAAAAAGTTGCATCAAAATTATTTTACATTTCTTTTAAACTTGATTATATTCGTTGAAGTTAACCAAGCCAAAGTATAACGCTGTATTAGCTCGTTTAGATAAAGGTCATTTACGGTCGTTCTTTGACGTTCCATTAACATCGAACATTGTTTTGGAACGTAGATCGCACTAGTTGGACCACTTTTTAAGAAAGTCAATTTGTCATCGTGCTCGGCAGACGACCAAAGCATCTCTAGTGGCTGGCTAGAACCACAGAAGGGATAGTAACGTAATCTATTAACCGGATACTATTATTCGCGATGACGGTAATTTGTCACACTAACCCAGAAAATTGAATGTGATTTCAGTGGAAAGGACCTGTTAGTTATACCTTCGTGACATTGGCTACATTAGATCTCACCATTCTGGAGATTCTGGTCTTCGCTTATTTTATTGTAATTTGATAATGATTTGGATTAGAATTTAAAAAATCATTGATTGTACGAGTGGTGGTGAAAATGATTAAATCAAGCTTACAAGCGTGATTGGTAACAATTTTGATTCGGTTTTTGTAATTTATCAGGGTTTACCGTGTAATATATTGCATCCTGCGCGGCTGGACACCAAAGAAACTCTGGTGTCTGGCTGGAACCTCAAAAGAGTTAGGACAATTGTCTTGGCTGGATACTATTATTCGCGATGCCGGTCACCTGATCGCGACGTGCCATGCTCTCATTAGCAAAGGAAATTTAATTGGCTAGTTTCAATTGGAGTTATTGGAGAGATATCTGATTTATTATGCCTTATTGGCATTGACTCCTCTGGATCCTTTTGTGCGGGAGATCTGGTTCTCTTTTTATTGTATTGTTTTGTTAATCTAAGCACCTCCGTTATTTCATATGGACTACTATTGTTCTTTGAGTCATTCATCTTAGTGGCATTGCTTTGCATACACTAAAAAGTCAGCGTTTTTATAGGTGCATTAAAATTGGACTATAATTTGTAGAATCTAGCCAAGTGTCATCAGGTTTCTGTTGTTCAGGTACACCTTCCGGCAATTTCGCTGATTTATCTACACTAAATAGAGGCTCTGTTAGATATAATTGTATCTTCTCATTCTCCAGATCTTCACTCTGCAGTCGCAGAGTTTGTGTGATTGGTGTGTGACCTTGTAAACGTATCCTTCATTTAGAAGATGCTAATTTATTACTGTAAAATGATACAAAGACTGCTAATCCATTCAAAGAGGGCTGAGCAGAATCTTAATTATAGAATAATGGTACGATATCGTCTGCATAGTGAAGTTCGACTAATCTACCGCCCAGGAGAACTTCGACACCTGCATCCTGAACGTATAAAATAGTAGTTCATAATTACACCTATTACAAAATTAAACAAATACGTCACTTTTGGTAGTAAAGTAGTGTGTTAATTTGTTTTACATAATAACTCGACCAGAAGTGTTTTATAGACAGCGCGTAAAATATTTAAAAATTTTATAATTTCAGTGCACGACCTAAGTGTTTTTGTTTTTGCTGTTTACGACCGCGTATACTTATTTCAATGACTTCCCATAGGCTTAGCATACTCAAACACATTCTCCTCTTATTTGAAATTGAAAAGCGTTTCTTGGCATCCTGCTTTTATCACAAAACGAGTAGGTTTACTGTTACATGTATTTCCATAATCAATATTATTTTGCACACTTTAAATAGGCATGTGCTCCACCACCAAGCTGCCCCTATTTAGTGTGGAGGATAAAATTCCGCTGCAAACTGCATCTAGTATTATCTATAATTGGATTCGTACCTTTGGAAAATCACATTTTGGCAGGTGCAGTAAAAGATTAGTTTTACGCTTGTTGGAGCACATGCCCAATTTAGGTGTGCAATTCTCTAAATAAAGTGTGTTAATGTGAAGTAAACATCAATCCCGTTGTATTTTACCAGTCATTGAAAAACAGCAAAACTACCGTCATTCTAAGGTACTAACGGTAGTTTTGCTATGTTAGTATGTATTAGGTTTTGCGAACCTAGTAGCAAATTAGTTCAGTTTTGACCAGAAGGATAAACCAAAGGCAGCATGAACGGAAAGTATAATCTCATGCACATTCGTTTCGTGCTTACTGGCGACTCATCAGTAGGAGCCGGTATTACGCCCTTTAACCACTATATATATTGGTCAAGAATGTAGGATAATAGAACAAAAAACAGTATTTAACTGTTTTGTTATGTTGTTCGACGGCTGGTTAAATAAAATGCGATTGGCTTTAGTTCAAAATTGCACACTTGATATAATGAATTGTTACCAATCGCAATCAATGATTGTTTAATTGATGTATGCAAATTAATATTTTTGGTGCACGTACAGCTATCACCAAACATTTGTCCTGTAAAAAATACGAAAGGTGACAAAACACTTGAATTATAATTAAAATTAGGTGTAGGAGTATGTTTTCCGATTTGAAGTTCATTATTATAATTATAAGTTTTCCAGAACTGTGCAAATAATACAATACAGACTCGATATATATTATATATAATGATTTAGCTTTGAAGTCGCATTGTCGAAGACTTTATATAAAATTGGCTTCACTACTGCAGGTTTACACATTAGTATAAGAGATTGTAGCGTCCTATTTTCCCACATTCCTCATCCAAATACATAGTGGTTAAAGGGCGTAATACCGGCTCCTACTGATGAGTCGCCAGTAAGCACGAAACGAATATGCATGAGATTATACTTTCCGTTCATGCTGCCTTTGGTTTATCCTTCTGGTCACAATTGAACTAATTTGTTACTACGTTCGCAACACCTAATACACAATTTATTAAAACCATTTATTCGTGAACTGACATTACCATCGGGGGTTTCTAAGTCCAATGACAAACTGTGTTCTATATGAACTATCTGGAATAATATGTTATATTTTTCTTTACTTTCTATATGGGCCGGTCGTTTATATAGAAACAAAAATACTTCTTGTATTCTATTTGTCTATTAAGTATTTTGGTACGATGGAACGCAAGTGCTTCTGTACGATATATATATATATATATATATATATATATATATATATATATATGTAGTTTTTAATTCATTATTTGAAATTTGATTGCGGAGTGCCAGCTTCATATTTTCCAATGTCGCGTTTTGCGTACGCGGGTTGTAGCTTTGCACCAACAGTTTCACAAAGATCCGATTGATCACAATTTCCATTTCCGTTTTGTCTTCGATCGGGCTGAGTTTGTATTCGTCCCAATAGAAATGCGGTTCTATCACATCAGGACCGCATTTCCATTTGGACGAATACAAACTCAGCCCGATCGAAGACAACGGAAATGGAAATTTTGATCAATCGGATTTTTAATTCATTTTCTGAAATGTTTCTTTTTAAAATTTACTATCACGCAAACATCGTCGTTATATATAATTTTTTGAAAGTGCGTTATAAATTATCAAATGAACTTCTGCGAAGAATCTGAAATCTGTAGGCTTACTTTACGACAGAGAAAATTTACATGGTTCTGGATTTACCTTTGCAGAAAAGGCTGACTTATAGTAAATCAAATCCGAGCACACTGGAATGGTCCATCTGACATTTGAGATTAGGAAAAACCGAAAATAGATGTAAGCAATTTCGAACAGCCGTCCTTACACAAAATATATTAAGCCTTCCTAAAATCGTTGTTGTCTGGTCTTGATATTGTACATTTTGACTTAGATGACGGTAAGATGAGCTATACACATTTCGGGTATCACTACGTTTGGCTTTGTAGGTTCCAGTATAATAAGTCAATGAGTGAAAATGCTGTGGAGATTCTCTGAAGTAGGCGTCAAATCCCTGTTAGCTAGGCTAATAATACTACAATTATTAAACTCTAACTTAATAACCGTCTGAGAGATGATCTTGAATTCTTTTGAACCAGAAAGGCTGAAGGATTGTAGGGAGCAATCTTATCAGGTAATAACTGGTATGCTTTCCAACTTATTCTTGCATATGCTCGAGAAAATCAGACACGCGGTAAAATAAATGGTTGTAGCGCTTCATAGATAGCTTTTCCTGGTCACCTGTATCGGTTCAGATCCCCGAAAATATACGTGTATCAACCGTATGGAGCGTTAATCAAAGTTAGAAATGCACAATTTAATCCTATCTTTTAAACATCGTAAAGTTTAAAACCATTGTGGTGGTATACTTTAAAATTTGGTGTATTCTATATATATATATATATATATATATATATATATTTGGCTTTGATGTGCATTGTCAAAGACTTTATATGAAGCTCACTCTTTTACTGCTCAAACTGTCAAAAATTTCTTGTCAAAATATATAAAATCGGTATAGACGCAGTACCGTTCCTTTTGCTGTGTCGCTAGTAAGCACGAAGTGCGTGTATACATGAGATTATACCTTTCGTTCATACTGACTTCTGTATATCCTTCTGGTCGTATTTGAACTTATTTATTAATAGGTGCGACAATTCGTGTACATTAAGTTTAGTTTGAGAAGCGTAGATTATATACGTAACCAATAACGAATAAGCAATGCTTATATTCGTATGCGTATTTTTGATTGGCAATTGAATACTCGTGGTTATAAAAACAAATAAGTATTACTGTCTTAACCAGCATTCGATTGGCGTAAGAAACAAGACAGGCAGACATAAATTGTACGATTAAACAATCAATGATTGTGCGAGTGGTGACGAAAAATTTTAAAATCAATTTCGCAAGCCTGAAATACTGATCAATCGCATTGTATCTCACCAATCGTACAACATTGGCATACTGGCTACATGTATGTGAAACTACTAGATGTGGGAGCCGCATATATAATTTGTCTTTTCTTTTATGTGCGTAGCGTGTTGATTCTCGTTAGTGGGATTGCCGTTGTTCTGTGATGATGGCCATGTAAGTTCAAAACGCGTCAGTACGCGTGACTGACGGTAGTTTCGCTGATGTGCGACTGGTTAGCTGCAATTGGATTGGTGTTTAATTCAGGCGCCAAAACATGATTTAAAGAAAAATAAGATATTGACATGACAGAATTTGTTAAATTCAACTACAGTCATATCAAGAGGCATAAGATCCGCTTCTCTGTCAGAATGGGGTCTATGTACGCATCATAGTTTTTTGCCGTCGTAAAGTCCATCCCCTCCTCAACGTGGTACGACGGTGTCAACCATGTCTCGATGGCCGATCTTACATGGGCTAACGGGGCTATGGCGGTGGTGTCACCAGGGCGTGGTGGATTTCCGACCGGCAATCGGATCTCCTATAAAATACCACATGAGCCCGACGACGGCACCATGACTCGGCGTGTGTTCCCCGCCACAAAAGGGTTCAACAGCCACAGGATTACATGGACTCCTGGACAGTACCCCGTACTTCCGAATGGCGAATGAGCTCTCAACAGCCAACGGCAACCATGCAACTTACTGCTGCCTTGCAGACTGCGCTTGGATGTGCAAAGGCTAGAGGTGCGTCCTCGATCAAAAAGCCGAGTGGTGAGGGGACACCACTTGTACCAAATTCCCAAGAAACTCCATGAAATCAATGGAGCCGGCTTATCCTCCAAAAGGAGTCAGCCGCAGTAAAGTAAAAAAGTAAGCATAGTTTTTTGCGGGAAACCGTGCGCAACATGACATCGAAACTGCCTATTGGCGGTCATGCTGGGGATTTATAGTAGAATCATCCTAATGTTATATTTTATGTAGGGAAGAGTTAACTTCGACGTTTGGTCTGGTTTATGAAGTGGTACATTTGCAACCGCCAGGTGGCTGTATTTCTTAAATGTCGCTTTGCCTTAAAGCTGACCTGTCCATAAAAATTTTCTACAGAATTCTAGGTTGCCTCATTACTGCGTGTTACTTAGGTAAATGTTTCCATTTTAACCAGATCCTCTCCCTAAATCATGTTTTGTTTTGAATTTCTAGTTTTGTCATTAATATTACTTTTTAAAAGTTATGTTAATAATTAGTTTGGTTATTTGTCTTTATTTTTCTCATGTTTATATGGTAGTGAGAAGCACGAGTTACCAAAATTTGTATTTCTGTTTGTGATGAAGATGATGAGAATGACGACGAAAATGATGATGATGATGATGATGATGACGATGATATTATTTTTTTACGAGTAATGAAACACTGGCGTGGTTTTACTTTTAGATATATGTATGTCAAATAGTCGCTCCAGTTCTGTTGTGTGATTGTCTTTTTTACGTTAATCTACGATTGATGTAATGATCTGTATTGGTAATGATATATATATATATATATATATATATATATATATATATATATATATATATTCATCATTATATCCGACAGCAATACAACAGTCTTTAATAACTGATGCTTCACTGCCATATAACTACTAACAACATAAAATAAAATATGGGAAAAACAAATCATTATTAAAAAAATAATAATTAAATTTAAAAAAAGCAAGATGTAATCATTTAGAGCTAATATCTTTTACATTGAATTTAATTTATGCAAGGGACGATCTAGCTAATATGAAGATACTTAACTAGGTAACACAGAAATAAGGCTGCCTAGTTCTCTGCACCCATCATGGTGACCCAGTTATATTTAAGACAAAGTGATTGGGCACTACAGCTTAGGGGCAGTTGATATTTTATCGCTTTATTGCAAATGTCCTATATTTGCAACTAACTCTACCCTACTAAGAAAGAAAATTAGGATGATTCTATGAGAAATCTGCAGCAATAGCGTGGTTCGATGCCATATCGCGCGAAATTTCCAACCAATAATTATTATTTGCTTGATTTTGGCTGATCGGCCTTGTACGAATATTTCCACTTTGTTAAATTCGCCCATTCGGCGTTGGCATTGTGTAAACTGTCCTACTTGTCAACAGATTTAAACGAATGTGTAAAACGTGACCGAGCAAACTCGAATAGCCGTCCTTCTAAAAAAATTTCAAGATATTTTACAGTCAAAGATAATCAGTCTTGATGGCGAAAAATCGAATTAACCTTGGACGAAGATAAGCTCCACTATGCACAACGCAGGTTACTGTATGTGGCATTGTAGGGCCCGTAGAAATTTTCATTGTTTCTCTTTGAAATCTATGTAGAAACTCGAATGGTACCGCTAAATTCCGACTAGCTCGGCTCAAAATAATATTCGTAGGCATGTAAGATGCCAACTTAATCCCAGTCTAAAAGGCGATCTGGAATCTTATTTGACCAGAAATGCTAAAGATAGGTAAAAATCGTTCGCATCAGATAATAGCCGATGATTGTTTCAGCTTGCAACAGATCCGAGAAAATTAAAAGTTATCGAAACTATAAATGGTAGTGACAACTGTCTAGAAATCGAGAAAATAAGTCGTACTGATAAATGAACTGAACACTTGAACGTGTGGACTGCTAATCTCGAAGAACCATCATAGTTAGAAATACAAGATTTAACTCTGCCTCGTGAACATCGCATGATTTGCTTCCGGACTTATTTATGTATAGTGGCGATATTTTTTCTAGAGCGTTGACTAACAGTTTTCGTACCATATGGAATGAGCAGACAGTACCGCTTGCATGGACCGAGTCAGCCATCATGCCTTTCTTCAATAAAATCAATCTTAATTCATGTGATAACCTTCGTGGAATAAACTTGACTCCAGTCGTGTCTGGGCTATTTGATTCGATTATCCTATGTTGTCTTAGCACTTCGCGTGAATCACATACTAGAGAAGAAAAAGCCGGATTCCGATCGTGACGAGGTTGTATAGATAGTATTTATATCTGAAGGCATGTTCTTAAACAGCGACATGTATATCACCGTCCAAAAATAACCGTCTTTCTAGACTCAAAGGTTACATTGGAACCTGGATGGCAATGTTCTGTTCGATATTCTGTTAAAAAGTAGTATGCTAACCAAATCTGTAAATATTGTACAAAATCTCTTCACAAAAACTTCTGGTCGCGTTAAGGTCTACTTCGAATTAGCACACAACTTTACTACCAACAGTGGTGCTCGTCAAGGCTGTTCACTTTCCCCTGTTTTGTTTAATTTTTTTAATAGATGTTACTTTGAACAGCACTCTTCCACACGTTCAGGTTGCAGTTGTTGAAGTTTTCCCAGACGGTAGATTAGTTACTGCATGACCTATTTAAATACTCAGTTGTCCGAGGCAATTTGGCAAATTTCTAATTATTTTTTGTGTTTTTGAATTAGGATAGGATATCAATTGTACTTTTATACTCCATATCAAATCTGCGAGATATTTGACTTAAATTGGAAGTTTAAACTTATCAATTGTCAGTCATCAAATTGATGACTTCGTCAAACCGCGGCTCATTTTTGTTTCATTATTAGAAACACATTGTAAACAAGTAACCCGTAAAAAACGGATGTCATTTTTTTGGGATCTATCTTTATATATTAAAAAATTCATTTATATATATTTAAATCGAAAAACTATTTAAAGTTGACTTATTTTGCTTTTTTCATTTGTTTTTTTAGCAAAAAAACGATTTCCGCTATCTACTCGCATATATTTTCCAGCAGCGATCAAAAGGTTGTTCAGTCAATGATTCCTAAATGTGTACCTATACTTCTGGCTTTGTTAGGAACCGAAAAGCCGTAAGTAATTCTACTGAAACCAATATCTAACCCAATATATTGCGAGCCCCATATATATATATATATATATATATATATATATATATATATATATATATATATATATATATATAAAGAACCAGGTTTTAAATTAGTCTTGTTTCGAACAATAAAGTTTTAACATCTATTTTGTGAATTTTCAAGCATAGCTTATTTTGTTATTATGCTCAATTAGAAAGAGTGACTCATTGTTTCTGGAGCCCTCATATAACGGTGAATATGACTAAATACCATGCGCAAGGCAACTATCAGTTTTTGAATTATATATTATTTTGAGTTAAGCCGTTATTATATTTTAGCCATATAAGTCGAGAATTACTTTGAGTATCATAAAAAGTATATGGTATGTAATTTTCAAAATACAAAATTGTTTCAGATGTATACCCTATGCAGCAAAAAACAAGAAGGTAAAAACGCATGTTGAAAAAAGTAAACACAAATTATTCATGTTATATTCAATTAATTTTCCGAGTTATTTTTCTTATTTGAACGCATTAAACTAACGGTAAAACTGATGACTTCTTCAAACCATGGCTCTTTTGTTTCATTATTAGGAACACTTGGTATCAACTTCGCTAAAATTGTGATATCTGCGAAAAACGTGTTCGGCTATTGCGAAAAGATTTCTCATTTGACAGTTGTGTTTGTCTATAATTCATTTTAGTGTTCTTCTTTATTAATAGGCCAGTCCAACATTACAAACTGAGGCGCTTTTGTCTGTGTATAGATAAACGATACTGGACAGTTTGATTTAAGGTTCTAAAATGATGATGAGGAAGGTGATGGTGGTGGTGTTGGTTGCGGTTGTACTTGTGGTCGTTATGCTGATGATGGCGGTGAGAATGATGATGACGACGATTGTGTTGGGGTTGTTGATGAAAACGGCGGTGAGAATTATTCTGTTGATGATGATTTTGATAGTGATATTGGTGATTTTGTGGATGATGTTGACTGTTACCGGGGGCCTTGATCATTCATACCAATATCTTTACCTCGATTATGGTTTGATTTTATTTGGATATACTCATGCCTACCACAAAATGATTTGATATGTTAACATGCACTAACCTTAAGGAAAATTAAAAAGACGGTGGCTGGCTTCGTTTCCACTCCAATACCGGATAACTTTCATGTTTGTAAATTCAAACAAGATTCCTTATTATGTTTGTTTGTATTCGAGTGGTCAATTGTAAAGGCCTAGTTAATTTTTCTGTTGCCTAAGGATCTTATGGAGTGACGTCACAGGTAGACAGTTTTTTATTCATTTGTGTTTAGTTGTTATCGAGTATGTTTGATGCTTTTGCTTGATAGTACTTATTTTGGACTTATCTTAAAATTTAAGTGCCAATACTCGATGCTGTACATTGTTAAAAATAACGGCCTAATGCTAGCGTATACTTATGAAGTAAATTTGAACCATATATAAAATAAAATTAAAAGTACATATTATTGATTTACCAACTTAAAAAAACTGAACTAGGTAGCGTCTTATTGTCGAAATGGTAATAAGTGTTATTTAGAGGCAGTCTGTTAACTTGAAAGGAGCACCAATTTTGTATTGATACACATTTTCACCGATTGAAAAACTAAAGTGGATCATATCGCGCTATATATATATATATTGAAGTATGATGTTAAGATTTTTATTAGTTGTTCTAAATATAAACTCACCATTGCATTATGCAGCGAAGGCAATTTATCTAGTAGGCGGTTTTCTGCTGATTGGGATATCTTCAAATACTTCCCATTAATTGCCGCGGATGGAACTGGATACTGAACACATTCGCTTCAGGATCTGCAGATAACCCGTTCCGTATGTTAAGTACAAATTTACACCTTATACCAATTTATGATTTTGGTTAGCTTTTCCCTCAGATGGACCAACTTGGAATCTTTTAATGCGTGAAGTTCAAACTAATACCCTCGGTGTTTCATATATATATATATATATATATATATATATATATATATATATATATATATATAAGTTCTAAACTTTCGATGTTGTTGTTCATTAGTATATTACATCATTGATATTTACTGTGTCATTGTCTTGATATTAATCATGATCACCCTTCCTTATTTTTTACTATGATTTAAATGCTACTGCTAGTTAATTAACTTTTTATTAATATTCTTCGGTAAATGAACTTGGAGTGGCTAATCTATGTTATGCTACGTTCAACATAGACATTATCTTCATCCAGTGTACCACCTTCTATACGAAAGATATATGGTTACACAATCACACACACACACACACACACACATATATATATATATATATATATATATGCGTGTAATTGATGATAGTTTTTATGCGGTGTGACTGATTAAGATGACATTGATTTGTATTGACTTAACAAATCTAATTTAAATTAGCTATTGCCACTCGAAAAAAATTGATTAATTAGTTGGACTATCTTCGTATTATTTAGCAAATTACAAAAGAAGGCCGACTGAGGAGAATCAACCAGTAAATAATATTTTTATGGATATTTGAGCGATGGCTTCCACTTCCTGGTAGCCTAACATGTATTACATATTAATCAAATTCCGACTATTTATACAAGTTATACAATTAAACAATCATTGATTGCGCGGGTGGTGGTAACAGTTCTTTAAATCAAGTTGACGATCTTGAATTAAACACCGATGCCATTATATTAAACCAGTCGTCGAACAACATAAAACTAGCATCAGTCACGTACTCACGCGTTTCGATATATATATATATATATATATATATATATATATATTGATAGTTACTAATTTCACCATGTTATTCCCATAGGTAAGTTGTTTGTTCTTATATATATATATATACACATATACATATATAGACAATACAATTTAACAATAATTGATTGCGCGGGTGGTGGTAACAATGCTTTAAATCAAGTTTGCGAACTTGAAGTAAACACCGACCCCATTGTATTTAACCAGTCTTCGAACAACATAACAAAAGCAGTAACTTTCTGTTGCCATGTATATATATATATATATATGTATACAATTATATATATTATATATATCTACATAAACATATAAGCAACCAGACTCCTCCACATATTATATGGATGTATAAATATCCATTCTTATATATGTCTACTCACGGCTATATATATATATATATATATATATATATAATGCCAATATAAATATCCATATATATGTGTTTATAGATGTTTACACCATGTATATTATGCATATCTAAATATTATATGTGCCTCAATGGATCTTATCCGAATTTCGCCATTATCATATCTTTGGCTCTCGCATTCTTTCTCTCTCTAGCTCTTTATCACAGGGCGATCGACATAAATTGAGTCATCATACGAGTTTTGTCTTTCAATTTTAATTTTAATTACTTTGACCTGGCAACATACTATATGCTTTCAACATTTATACTAACTTCTCTATCTCTATAATCTATTGCACACAATAAGATAAATCGGGAATTGAGGCTTACTTGAATATAATGAAAAATAAAATCTTGTTGATCTTTCTTAGCGTCGAGAAAAGTAATTAGAAAATCGTAATATTATGAGCAAGCGTGTATGTCAATCTATTTTTTTACTCATTTATTTTATAAATGTCAATTTAGATTAGATTGGACGCATATATGTGAATAGGCTGTGTGTGTATGTGTGTTTGTTTGGTGTAAACATATGAGTATTAGTTAATAGTTATTAAATCCGTATATTATGGCAGACAGAAATACTTTAAGGCGTAAAATAAATAAACATCGATCTGTCTTGATTGAGGGCATCACATTTTCCACATGTTGTTGTTTCTGTGAGTATGGTTTAACCCTGACGATGTAACTAGAAATAAGGCATCTTAACGTTGAAGAAAATTCGAAAAACTAGGTTAAACAGCATTTTTGGACAGTCTATTTGTGAACGGCTTCAGAGTTAAGGAACCACTGAAAACCAATCATTCAATGCTAGTAACAAGTTTTTTATTTGGAAACGTAAAGGAATCAAAATTTTGCCGACCTACGAGTGATATCAGTTGTCGCGAGTTACACCAATGCGGAAGAAACCTGAAAGATGACAGCGTTGCAAACGAAGAGTATCTTTTATGTAAAACTTTCACATTTTTTGTGCTCATTGCATTTTAAGTTTAATCAAAAAGCGATTATTTTGGGATGCATTGTTGTGTATTCTAAAGATTTTACTCTTTGATTACCAGGCAGGCACAATATCTTCACTGATATAGTAAACTGACATACTGACTATTTACGGCTATTAAGTTACAAATATGAAGGCGGCTCGAGCGCTATCGTATGTGGATCGAATCGAAAATTTTTAGTGGCCAAAACGTTTTAAAAAATATATTCTTGCCTTAAGTTCCATCTCAAACATTTATTATTTTTTACAACTAGCGAACCTGCAGTGATGTATCCGGCTACAAATTCCGGCTTCAATGACGTAAACAGCGCAACGGGTATGTGCAATGATAATGCCATGTCTTGCTTTGGTCAACAGTCGAACACGTCAAGCCTTAGCAACTTCATGAATGCCAATGCCGGTAACCTTGGCGGCATTGCGGCGTTCAAGCACTACATGATAATGAACGCGTGTCTCTTTTCTGGGCCTAATGCATTTTGTACCAGTGAATCTGCGGGGGTATTTAGTTGTGGAAGCTCCAAGCTACTGTCTTCGTCTGCGGGCAATTTCCCAGCATTTTCTGCCGGTTTGCAAAGCTCCTATGGCAATTCATATCCCGGAAATTCGGCCAATATGTCTGGCGCTTTGGGCAATAATAAAGAGCGAGAAACTGATCGCGCGCTACGGTGTGCCAAGTTGATGACTGAGGAGAGCATTAATTGGCTGCAGCATATGCATACTGTGCTTAAATCGGAGCCCTGTGTAAGTTATTCGATCTATTCTGTTTCGTACAGCGATTTTATCAATGGTCATCATTAGCAGCATTATCATCACAAACAGATTGCATCAGCGTAAGATTCTGATAATTCAATGCTGCTTTACTATTTAAAAGAAACGTCCGCAGATTTTTGTGTGTTGTGAACGACGAGAAGACTGCACAAATTTTGTGGAGAGGTAGAATGTAGGAATTGTTTGTTTGACCTCTCGTTATAACGGACAGATTGCCACCTGATGAAATGATATTGGATTGACGTTTTCTGGCAGGATTTTGACTGTATACTTGCTATCTATATAAATTAAACATCACATAAGGTAGCGAAGGCAATTGATCATTTTGATCTGTTTCGATCTTATTTGGTAATCGTTAATAGCACTTCCACAGGCGGTATGTTGTTTTTCTGTAATGACGAATCCTAAGTGGATAGTTATTAGGACTTTAGGTTTCACCTGAAATAAAGACTAAGTACAACTTTAGATATTGGTTGAAGTAGTTGTAATTCTCAATTTGGTGATCTTTAGCATACCTTGAACTACATTGCGTTGGTACCATGTGCTGACTAGGCAACCATATTGTTTTTACTATGCACCTATTCGGAAACCATTGTGTTAGTATCAGATTTGGACCAAAAGACCATAGTGTTGGTACCCTTTATATACTCGGTATATATGTATATATTTATATATATAATGTAGTGAAGTCGCATTGTCGAAGACTTTATATGAAGTTAGCTCCAACACTGCCGATTTACACATTCGTGTAGAATATTGTATCGTTCTGCTGCCCACATTCCTCATCAAAATGTATAATGGGTATAGGGCGTAATACCAACTCCCACTGATGAATCGCCTGTAAGCACGAAACGAATATACACATGAGATTATACCTTCCTATTAACTCACGCGACCGCTTCTTCCATTTCAGCCTATGTGGTCCAAAAGGATTCGAGATCGACTTTTAGACTGTGCTTAAGTTGGCGTCATATTGCGACGAATATTATTATAAGCCGAGCCAGGTGGAATTTCGCTTTTTTCGAGTATCTCCATAGATTTTGCAGAGAGCTAATGATTATTTCTATGGGGACCTGCTATACTACATACGGTAGTTCCTGTATTGTGCATAGTGGAACCTATCTTGGATCAAAATAAATTCGGTTTTTGGCTATCATCATCATCATCATGTCCAGCCACACAAAAGTCAAAAGTGACTAATGTTTCACTGCCGTATAACCATAAGGAGTGGGAAAAGTATATAAGTGAATTTAGACAAATTATTAGTGAGGCTTACAAGAGAGAGAGAGAGAGAAGGAATACCTTGCTACTATGAGTAAATTTATCAGGATAACTCACAGAAATGAGGCAAACTAAACCTCTCCACAACACCGTTATGGCCAAGTTAGCATTCGGGCAAGGCGACATCAGCAATACAGCTTCCTTGCGGATTTCGCTGTATCACGTCATAAAAACAAACCTCACAGTTAACTTTGCCCTGTTAAGAAAAGAAAGTTACGAAGATGATTCTACTAGACATCTGCAACAAGATAGCCACGGAGCTCGATTCGATGCCATATCGCTAAGGGTTTCTAATCAAGAGCTATGATGCGCACGAGGACCCCATCCTGGCAGACGAGTGGGTCCTATACTACCCAATTTGGATGTAAGTGACTGTAATTGGCTATCAATACCAGTTATCTTTGACTTTCGAATATCCTCAAATTTTTGTCGGAAGTACGGTTGTTCAGGTTTGCCTACATCTATTGGAGGTTTATTCTTATTTATTTTCACGGAGAATTTTATTGCGAATCTACAACGGATAATTGCATGGTCCGAGTTGACATAAATGTTCCAAATAGAACGACCATCCTGGATGCAACCACGCCATCTATAACTAATTGCTACATGATTTATTTGAGTCCACCGTTGTCCGTTGATATGATCGAAAAATAAAATATTTTTCACTGAACTTGGACGCAGAACGTTTAATCACGACATAAATATCCTCTGAATTAATTTAGACTTGACGTGAATCGGTATATTGAGCAATACATGAAGACTATATAGTCGATGTCTGTTATATTATTTGCATGCGCTACTGCTGCATAAATATGAATGACATTCATATTTGTGTTGATCTTGAATGAGCTCTAGCTCGACTTCCCAAAGTGCAAATTCAATAATTTCTATTTATTTTTCATTTCTTAATTGATTTTTCACCTAAGGCTGATGGGCACAATGTGATCGGAGGATATTAATTGGATCTGTCGATACTTGCTCTCCACGTTTAGTACGCTAGCTCTCGTTCCATCGATATTTATTTACTAATAAGTGTTAGTTTTGAAGTTTAACGGTATTCGCGGCTTTTCATGAGATAGAAGGACTATCCTAGTAGTACTGGCAAGGTTTATGCTTCCGTTGCCGGCACAACTATGGCCAGACGGTCGTTTGGCCATAAATTGTGCGATGATATCTGGTTGGCTCATCATTGTCATAGTAAAAATCATCACCATCATGAAAAGCAATACTAAAGTCTGGTAATTTATGTTTCACTGTCAAATAACCGTTATAAAAATAACACGAAAAATTTAATATATAAGTGATATTAATGACAAAAATAATAACTTAGGGAAACAAATTATTGAAGAAGTAGTCTTTAATGGAGAGGATCTAGTTGCTATAAGTAAATTTACCTAGATAACACACATAAATGAGGCAAACTAAACCTCTACTCAGTCCTTTTATGGCCAAGTCAGCTTTAAGGCAAGGCAAATTCGGTAATATAGCTTGCTTGTGGATTTCACCATAACACGTCATAAACACAACTAAACCTCGATGCTAACTGTTAAACTAAAAAAAGAATTTTACGAAGATTATTCGTCTGGAAATATGCGACAAGATAGCCACTGAGCTCTACTCAGTGCCATATCGCGCAGGGTTTCCAACCAAAAACTATGATTCTCTCGTTGACCCCATTCTGGCAGACGAGCAGGTCCCATATGACCCATTTTCATTTTAGTTGCCTTAAGCTGTTTCGGTTATGTCAAAATTTGTCAATCTTATTTCTTACGCCAATCTGTCGCTATGTGAGAGAATAATGCTCTACTAGGAAATCGAATTTAGGGCAGTCGCAAAACCTGATCGAGCCAACACAATTGGTGGATCCTTAATTGTTTTTCTATCGAGAAGCGCTTGTTGGTCTATTCAAAAATACGTCTACGGATGTCAGCGCTGGTTATCCGTTGTTGATAACGTACATGTGCTATGACAATAGAAACTAACGTTTCACTGCCGAATATAACCATAATAGAAACAAAAAACAATATATTTTCTTATAAGTAACAACAAAAATAATAATTTATGCACACATTTTGTTAGTGAGATTTAAAAGAGAGCACCTGGTGACTATGAATATGTATATCTAGATGAGGTAAACAAAAGATCTAGACTACACCATTATGACGAAGTCAGCATTAAGGCAACTACATATAGCAAACGGTGTGACACATCATCATCATTATTGTCACAGTAATAAATACAAAAGTTGTTAGCAAGTGATGCTTCAATGCCATATAACCATGAAAAATTAAAATAACTTAGACCTCTAGAAAATCCCATTATGATAAAGTCAGATTTTGGATAAGGCGATATCGGAGATGCAGCTGCCTTGCAGTTCTCAATGTATCGCGTCATAAGCACGACTGAACATCGTAATTTACTCCGCCTAACTGTGGAAAAAATGTTAAGGTGATTCTACGAGAAGTCAAAAAAATTCTCGTCATAAAGCTCGTTTCGATGTCGTATCGCGCAGGGTTTCTAACCAAGGAATATGACGCGCACGTGGACCCCATCCTGACAGGTTATCAGGTCATATACTATCTGTCTTTACTGTAGTGAACTTTTGCTGTTTCTGGCATGCCACAATCTGTTCGCCTTGTTTCTTACGCCAATTTTTTACTGTCTAAGAAAATAATTCTCTACTGGACGATCGAAATGAAGGCAAACATAAATGTAATCGAGCCAGCGCAGTTGATGGGGCCTTACTTGTTTTTATAACGTAAACCCTTGTCGACCAATCTCAAAATACGTCTACCGATGCCAGTGTTGCTTATTCGTATTATACTTCTCAAACAATGTTGGTCGAATGTCTCTAAGCTTATAATGTATTAAATTCAAAACGTGTGGTTAGCGATGAATTGTTACTAAATTGAAATCGAAACATTTACATTTTGTTCATTGGCCGAGACTTTCAGTTTAAAAATTGGCATGCGTGGTTTTTTGAAGGTTCAGGTAAGTCTGCGCGAGTTCACTGCTGTAATATAGGGAAAGGAATTCACTCCAAATAAGTGGAAATAATCCGTCGTGTTATTCATTCACAAAAGAGGCTCTACAACTACGAAATATCGTGATATCAGCTGGTTTTTCGCTTTATCAAATTCTGTTACTGCTCCTATCATAAAAATTATTCGTGAAGAATGAGAAAAGCGAACTAAGCCACTCGAAGCAGAGGTTCGATGTGGAATGGGATGTCTTAGCTGATTTAATATACTCCGCTTATGCATCTCTTCCTTAAAGCCATCTTAGCCATAATTGTGTTGTGTTGAGGTCTAGGTTGCCTAATTTCTGTACGTTTTCTAATTAAATGTACTTATATTAGCTAGATTCTCCCTCTCATTATTCACTCTTTGAATAAACTTGGTACAAATTATTATTGCTTGTTTTTAAACTTCTCTTAATTTAAAATAGTATTTAATTCTTCTTTCTCATGGTTATATAGCAGTTAAGCATCGGTTACTAACGACGTTTGTATTGCTGCCCATGCTGATGACGATGTACTCCGTCGCACGCCTGAATTAAGGCACCTGTTTTAGCTTATCACTATTGTTACTTTTCTAGACTATGGTTGCACTTTAGATTCTGTTTCGTGCATATGGTATTGCGAGCTATGCCTTGTGATGGCATTTTGGTTACATGAATAGGCGAAAATCATTCTTATTCTTGCGGCAAAGGAGTCCAACTATGCCGTTTGATTTTTTCTGCTTGTTTGTGTTGTATATTTCCGTTGATATTATGTATTATAGATTGTAGACTAGTGTCTTTGCAACTGATTTATTGTTGAAACCTGAACGTTATATACCAACTTATGTCTCTATTAGCCTTTACTTCATGTGGAACCTGTACGGCATCCCTTTTGATCACAAATTCTAACTGGCCACTCCGGATTTGTTTTTATTGAAATTTCGTTAGCGAATTCCCAGTTGGGACGAGGAATTTTCTATACTACCTTATCCAATCCTTAATTTATAATGACATCATTTGACCAAAATTTTTCCAGATAACTTTTTTTCACTACCACTTCTACAGGTGAAATATTGATTGTTCTATAATGACAGGTCGTGGCTGGCAATTTAAAGATTTCATATAGACTCATCGTGAAGAAAAGGCTAATAAATACATACGTTGGTTTAAAACTCAAAATTGCGTGTAATGTTCGGCAGGGGTGGCACGGTGGATAAGTGCAGAGCTCTGATAGAAATATGCCCTAATTCGAGCACCGGTCACGGCAAATTTCATTAAGTACTTGAAAAGTTTCTCAATGGGACGAAATTGACCTACTTCAAGAATTTACTTTGCCATCGTATGCAATATTTGGTTAATACTGACAACGTGTATTAAAGAATCCTTTGATAATGTTTCAATTCAATGCATGTTTATATTCGGATTTAGCATTATTTAGTGGTCTGCCGAATAAGTCCCATGATAATTCCGATTTACGAAAAAAATTATTTACTGCTTTTTATTGAAATATCCTTTACAAGTTAAACATGTTTTCAAATCTTTCTTTTAGTATAATTAGAAAGCGCTGTGCTGAGCCTTCACGTATAGTATAATATTAATAGTTTAGTTATCGGTTTAAGCGTAACAACTTTATTCTTTTGAAAGCATGTGATCGTTTTATACCGTAGCACACAGCAACTTAATCCTCTGCTGCATCTTGCCTGATCATTCTTTTATCTTAAAAAGTTTTTATTATTCAAGTTAAAATCTACTTTTGCGTAAATGTTACTGCTCATCAGTCAAATTCAAATTTTAGATAATGCTGGTTGCAAACTGCAGTGTGATTTGATCATGGACGCGAGGTGGATCTTGTTTGAAGGTGGATATTATAAATACATAACTTAACTCTTAGCTTATTTCTATAATGTGTCAAGTATTATGGCACAAGCTGTATAAATTTAACATTGTTAATTCCTTTGCTGATCCTTTGGTTCTTACTTTTCCTTTATTAACCTGATCTTAGTATTGTTCTGTAAGGCCACGCGATCTGTAGGCCATATTATAATGGATGATAAACGGTGTTCACTATTGTTCATTATCATCATCATGCACATGCATACAAAAGCCAAAGTTGACTAATGTTTCACTGTCGTATAACCATAGGAAGCGAGCACAGTAATTCGTATTGTTCATGGATATATGTGGGCTATAAAAAAACACGGGCGCCCATTCCTAGCCAGGGTGGTTTGTATTCGGAGTTTTGCTTCTCCTGGATAGTCTGCCAAACAAGGCTGATGAGCAGTATCTGCCCAGATGCCATTGGCTAAAGTTTCCTTCAACAGCCGAAAGTTGCCCTTCGCGTCTGGCACACTTGCTCTCATTCCATCACTCCACATTTAACAAAAAAAAGTTACTGCGCAGTTAGATCAAACTCGGGACTTTGCATGAGAAAGGATAATGGCTGTCTTCTAGACCCGGCAAGGTTCATGCTTCCATTCCCGGGCTGACTAGCTTGTGCCCGCCGGTCGTCAGGCCGGAAATTCTATAGCTACGGACACAAAAGCAAAATAACACTACACAAATATAATTACAGTTCAAGTATAGGTTGCAAGTATCGATCATATTTAGGTGTTTGTATTTATCGATACGTGGATATTTGTATATGAATGTATGCACGAGCTTATGTATATGTGTATGTATTCCCGTCTGTATGTATAAATGTACCTACGTACGCATGTATGTGTATGCATGCGTGTATGTATGTACGTACGTACGTACGTATGATTGTATGTATGTATGTCTGTATGTATGTATGTATGTATGTTTGTATACATGTATCTATGTACGTATGTTTGTATGTATGTACGTGTGTATGTATGTATGCATGTGTGTGTGTGTGTATGTATGTATGTATGTATGTATGTATGTATGTATGTACACGTACTTGTTTGCGTATGCATGCATGCATGAATATATCTATGTATATGCATGTTTGTATATATATATTTCTTGTTTTGACTGATTAAACAGTGTGTATGCATTTGTGTCTGTGTGTGTGCCGGTTTGCATGTAGAGGTCCTTCTTCTTGTATTACAAAGTGATATCTGAGATCTGGTTATTCTTGTATTGATGGCTTGAGAGTTAACCACCTATTCACATTATTGGCTGTTACGTGTGCGAATGCTATTTTTCCGAGTGTAGTTTTTCATTTCACCTTGTTGTGCAATATATATATGCATTTATTACTATAATCAAGATTGCTATCTTGATATAAACACCTGATCCATACATATATTTGTTAGTATAAACTAAGAATTTTATAGTTCAGAAAAGGCAATTCATCCAGTTGACCGGTTTTGATCTTATTGGGAAATCATAGTGTCCAGAATTTGCCGCGGACGGTGTTGTAACCTGATCACGTCTGCTTTGGAATCTGTTACTCTTACCACTGAGTTACTCTGCCGAACATTACACACAATTTTCATTCATATACTAACTAATGTAACTCAGTTAGTCGTTTCTCTTTTATTTGGAGCTCATATTGAATCCATTTAGACCCAAAATTTTAACTAACCATCCACAATCTGTCATTATTGAACAGACATCACACTACCTGGGGAAGTGGTATTGAAATGAACATTTGTATAATTAAACGAACATTGGTTGCGCGAGCAGGAATAACATTTACTATAATCATATGTGTATGCTCATTTATCTACTTTAAATCTTTTTTTCATTCATATTTTTTTCATAAGGTATAATCATGAAAGCATCTTGACCTTTTTTCTAATTGGGTGTCAGGTAATATTTTTGTGAAATTTCAAAAACTTGTCTTGAGGTGATACTATTTTCTTTTTTTATCTGTGCGAATTGATTACCATTGTTCAGCAAACGTTTAATCCAATGCCATCGACATTAGGCCTACTTTCACCACCTCTTGGAAAGGCTCGTCTGTTAATCGTCCAGTTGGTCTCGGTGCTTGTCTCTTCTCCTTCTATGTTTTTACCGAACGTGAATTTCCAAAAAAAAATTACGTGTCAGTCGCGATCTAGTACTTCAGTCAGAAAATCATCAAAACAATTGGCCAGTTCAGATGGCAATTGCAGTTCAAATAGTAGTAACACATTACCTGATAAAAGGTCGGAATTCAGACAGTGCGTGTTTGACTCTGGAATTATTTTTACTATGCTGGTAAGTATTTTTGCACAATTCACTAAACCAATGTTTTTACGTCATATAGTGTATTTACTTGTGGCTGCCTAGTCTGAGACATTTTTCACTGTTTAATAAATCCGCCTGTGTAACCTAATACATTTTATTCAATCGGACTAATTTTTACTTTAATTGTCTGGGAAAACTGAATCACACATAATTTATTCGTTATTAGTTATGTGGATAATCATTATTGCTAAAACGGTTATTTATGTCTCTTCAAGTGATCTCCATTTATTGCCTTAATTACTTACTTTAGTTACGACTTTTGTAAATTATACCAGCAATATTTTCATACATGAATACATGTAGAAATAAATACATACACGCATTGGTAAACTGTGATTAGAGACTTTAGCGCAATAGGTTCCGGTATATACTGGGCTAATTGTATATAAATATGAAGAATTTTACACTGGTCAACTCAAAGAAAAACATTAGCGAAAGGGTGTCCACCGTACGTATAATACTTTACTTTACTTTACTGCGGCTGACTCCTTTTAGAGGATAAGCCGGCTCCATTGAGTTTCTTGGGAATTTGGTACAAGTGGTGTTCCCTCACCACTCGTATAATGGCGAACATTATATTCTGATACTACATCGCGATAGCAGTCTCAGGTTTCTATAGCTGCCTCGCAGCCAGTTCTTATTAGCGGTGCCAATGGTACGAGCCACCAGCAGAATTTATGAGAGTGTTATAATATTACTTCAATTGAAGGACATATCATTTAATTGTTTACTGGCACTGTTCATGATAATGCTGTCAGTATAACTGGCTAGAGTCTTCCGATCGTTTGAAGGGAAAATTTAATTATTACGTGGCAGCAAATCATCTCATATGTTTAAAATATATTAAGTTGTTGCCAACTGTTAGTAATTCCGATTTTCAAAATGATGTTGTTTCTATAAATGTATCGTATAACTCTAAAAAGACCAGAAGGTTCTGCTAAAGGCAGCTTAAACACAGGCACATACGTTTCGTGCTTGCTGACAACTAAGTAGGAGCTAGCACTACAACCTATACAAACTAAATTAGGCGAAGAAGTTGAACGATATTGTCTCCTAGACAAACATATATGCAGTAATGGAATCATCTTCATATTAAGTCTTTATCAATGTGACTTGAAGGCCAACTCACTACATTTAATATGTAACAAATATGCAAAGTGTTCTAATGCATTTAGACAGGCTTTATTTTACCAAATAAAAAATATAGATTATTCTTAACACCTGTTAATCCTTTAAATCCTGATCTCGATCAACATCAGTAATCACCTTCCCGTGGTAATTATGAGATCCTACAGTGAAACGAATAGTTATATGTTCGTGATTGCCAGATCTATATATATATATATATATATATTATTTATTTATTTATTTATTTATTTATTTATTTATAAAAGCTATTATGCATTTGGTTTTGCGTACCTAAAGCTTCGTATATGGTTAACTCGTTTATGATACTGTATTTATTAATTATCTTAAATAATACGCCTGAAAAAAATGCGTTCGAGGTTTCAACGATATATTGCGCAATTGCAGACGTGTATTCACCATTTGATTTGAAACGGCTGTTTAAGTTGCAGTGCTCCTTCACTGGAGTAATTAACTGTCTGGTCTGTTGACCTACGTAGGTTGATTGACAACTTATTAAATAATATTTAAGGTCGACATTAGATAAAATAAAATTTATTTTTACTTTCGACAATGCGACTTCAATGCCAACTCACTATACCAACTATCTACCGAGCTTGTAAAGTGTTCCAACGCTATGTTTGCCGAATAGGTACATGGTACCAACAATATTGTTGCCGAGTCGGTTCGTGGTACTAACACAATTGATTCCAAAATTGAGAATTAAATCTATTTATCAACATATGCTTCTCCAGCAAATCCATGCATGGTACCAACACTACGGTTGCCGAAAAGGTACATTGTACCAACACAATGGATTTTAATGTATGCTAAAGTTAGCCAAAATAGAGAATTGCAACTATTTCTCGACACCTGCTACTCCAGCAAATCCCTACACTCTGGCTTTGAATGATATCAGTTATCTCATTTCGCGATGATCATGAAATCAGTCAATTAAATATATAACTGTTAGATACTGTTTCTGGCGGAGAACTAATATATTTACAATTGTGTATTATGGGTGCGCACCTAGTAACAAATTAGTTCAAATAAAGCCAGAAGGATGTGACAAAGTTAGCACGAACAAAATTTATACTGTCTTGTGCATATGTATTTCGTGTTTACTGGCGTCTTACCGGTAAGTTTTTTTCTTGATTGTTATTTCCAATTTTGGTGAATTATGGTCTATCTGCACGATCTTTGTGCTGGTACTATTTATGAATTGGATAAATATTATATATAGTTAGTAGGCTTTGATTTCGTATTGCTAAATGCTTCATATGAAGTTCGCTCTTATTCAATTTTGATAAAGTTATATATAGGAGATCACACCGCTCATTTCTCCCATATTGGCCAAATATATCGTCTGTATATGGCGCAGTACCGGACCCTACTGATGTGTCGTCAGTACACAAAATGTGTGTGTACATCTGATGTTAAACCTTTTTTGCGTATTATTCTGGTTCTATTTCAGCTATTTTCCTTATAACCTATAGATTTTTATGATCATCACTTCGTTGCGCTACGGTGACCTCTTGTTGATGAACAAATATACTATTTTAGTAAGCGAGAAAGAGTTCACATTGATTTTATGAAGAAAAGAAAACCTTTACTCAAGTTATACGCTCATAACCGTCCTCATGCTACTGTGTGTACTTTCTGTTTTTGCAGAGTTCCGTAGATGCAAAGGCTTTCTTGGAAGTCTTATGTATTGGTTTGCCAATTTCATTCAATGTGTATGTTCGTATTTCTGCATGTATATGCGCGTGTTTTGCGTGTATCTATGTGTGCACGCATACGTGTATGAATGCTTGTACGTTTGCATGTCTGTATGAAATTATATATATATATATGTTGTATGTATGCATGCAGGAATGTATATATTCATGTATGCATGTTTTCAAATATGTATGTATGTATGTATGTATTTATATATATATATATATATATATATATATATATATATATATATATATATATATGTATGTATGTATGTATGTATGTATGTATGTATGTATGTATGTATGTATGTATGTATGTATGTATGTATGTATGTATGTATGTATGTATGTATGTATGTATGTATGTATGTATGTATGTATGTATATTATGTATGTATGTATGTATGTATGTATGTATGTATGTATGTATGTATGTATGTGTGTATGCATGTATGTTTTTATGTGTGTGTATGTATGCATGTATGCATATGTGTATGTATTTATATAGGTATGAATGTATGTATCATCTCAGTTTTTTTTGTCTATTTTCCTTCACTTTTCGCTTCTCATTCTGGTAATAACGCTTTTTTATATGCTATGAATATGGTGGGTGCTGATCATATCACTGAACCTTATATCGGATTGCCAAATATCGAAGTGTTTAAGTTAAACCTAGGTTAGGTTTTATCGTTAGCGGATTTAGTGTGATGACATTAAAGCAAACTAGAAGAAAAGAAGCTCTTCCATGTACGTTGGACAAACTATAAATCAATATTTGTTGTGCAGCAGAAACCAGAATACGCGATCCCACGTTCATTACAGAACTGGGTGTTTCTTCCTTATCTATGCGATATTGGCTTCAAACCTCTGGTTTCACTGAGTATTCTAAATCCGGTAAATGGGGCGTCGGTATTGTCCTCAACTCACGAGCTGAACCTTGTTTAACTGAATGAATATCTGTAAACAGCTGACTTTGTGTGGTACGCTTAAATCCATCTACTTAAATAAATGTCAGAAAGCTTAATCACTATAACCGTTTCTTTGTATCTGCATATGCTCCCACCGATTGCAGCACGGACGACCTCAAGGACGTTCTTTACTCCGACCTGAACTCTAGCATAATCGAGGTTCCGTGCAGTTTTCCAGCATTAGCTCACAATTATCTTTGCGTATTGAGCTTTAAGTTTATTTGCCACTTAAATGCAATTCTATGGTTCTTAAGTGGAAAACTTGGGTATTCATGTCATCCATAACCAAGACAACATATGAATTACTTTTACTACATATTAAAGAGCTTATGTTGAAATACATATCTTCATTTTTGTTGTCTGTCCTGCAATGTGTTGGAGCGTATACAGCTATAACAATCATGCATCTTTTATTTGGGCTTGTAGCATTGATTTTAGTAGATGTATGTTCGTGTGCATCACAAAGTTGGCTGTTTGCAGGAATCTATTCACTTGAACAAGCTTCAACTCGTGAGCTAAGAACAATGCCGAATCTCCATTGTCCGGCTTAAGAAAACTCCGTGTTCGAAGCCAATAACACTTAGATAATTATGGTACATCCGGTTTTGTAATGCTAGTAGGATCTTGCATTCGGGTTTTATATATGAAGTATGTACTGATTTTTAATTTATCCAACACATATGCGAGAATTTCTCGTTGTCCATCATCCTACAATGTTTGCACATTACATGTGCTGACGTTAAAACCTAACCTACGTTTAAAGAATGGTAGTTTATTTGAGCTATTTTCAATATTTGTAAATCTTGTGTTGGACTCATTGACAAGATCATCATCCACTATAATCGCAGAATTTAGAAGAGAGTAAATGAGGCAGAATCACAGTTGAAGGTGTCTGCAGTAGCCTGATTTCGCTTATCCACTCTTCCCGTCTTACCAGATAAAGCGACACATTTTACCCTGCGCGACGGCCATTGTTTCATTAAGCGGCCTAAACCTGCCCTTCACGTCGGGCAAGTTTTCTCATTCAGTCATTACCAATTTAGCACTAAGTGTTACTGCTTAGTAAAACCAAACTCGAGTTTTCACATAAAAACGAATGATGGCTGCATTCCATTATACTCGGCGAGGGTCATGCTACCATTACTGGGCTGACTAGCTTTTACCTGCCGGTTGTCAGGTCGGAAATTTATATGGCTACGTGTTACATGTAGGTAACCAGCAATGAATAAGCAACGCTGGGATTGCTCTTTATGGCAAGCTCGAAAACTTGATCTATTGAACTGTTATCAACTCCCGCGCAAAAAAATGATTGTTTTATTGTATGCCTTATATACATATGGTGAAAGCTGCGAAAAATTAACTTAACTTCCATGACTGCATAAAAATTGAGCAAGCGATGTTTACATTCATGTACAATGTATGCGCGTCTAGTAGAGTTAAGAGCTGCAAATTTCATTTTGCTTTCCACGTACATTCATTGCGGATTTATACTCGCTTGTCATCGTGACTTCGTGTATTGGTGATCATCCTAGAATGTTAAAATACGTTAGTATGTGTACCGATGATTATTTTGCTGTTTTATTTCGAGCTCACATAGCTCATCGTGATTTAATTTTGACTCGATTCGTATCTAGTCTATTGGCTTCGTAAATCATATACCCGAGAATAACAAGCCGGATTCAGGCCAAAACGAAATTTTGTAAATATTTTATCGTTGGTCATTAACATGATCAATGACAAGTCTATCGCCTTTCCATATTAGTCGTCATTCTTGACTTCAGTGGTGCATCTGACTCTGTGGATCGCAATGTTCTATTTTATAGTCTGTCCAAAATTGATTTGTCAAAGAAAGTCGTAAACATTATACGAGCACTCTACACAAATGCTTCTGATCGCGTTGTGGTCACAAAGAATTATCTCACCCCCTTTTACTTCTTTCGGTGGTGTCCGTCAAGGCTGTCCAATTTGTCCATATTTGTTAGTGCAGACACGAATTTTGCAGTGGGCTGTAAAACGTTTTATTTGCTTTAAAATGTTGATATTTTGATGATGTGTGATTAAAAACTAAACTTATTTATCGTATTACTGACGAATAAAGGTTACAGCTCATTCTTGTGCTACGTATGTCAATTTTGTTTGTAGTCAAAGTGCTACATGCAGTTACTCTTAATACTTGTGTGTGTGTGTGTGTGTGTGTGTGTGTGTGTGTGTGTGTGTGTGTGTGTGTGTGTGTGTAGAAGGCGTGTTAGTGGTATCTGCGTTGTAGATTATGGGAGTGCTATTGCAAATTTTAAAGATCGGGTTGCTAAATTGAAAATCCTTGATGCATTAATTGTAAGAATGTACTATATCTTTTATCAATTGTAGTTGATTAAATTTGTTTCTTATCACTCTAATGAATCTTGTAGATAATCAATAGATTATTTCTTCACATATAAAATTCTATGTGGACTTTTCACAACTCAATTGTAAACTGCAAATTGTAATCTGATGAACACAAACTGGAACTAATTTTTGTATGTATGTGTGCACATGATTGATTATATAATCGCTTGATTGCACCGGATATTTGTATCAGCTCTATGTGGATCAAATAATATGCCAATTTATCTTAACTTGATTTTTATTATGGTTTATATGTGCGTAATATACGTGCTCGTGCTATTCTCGTTTACTCTTCAAATTTTATGGTGAACTTAGTGAAGTTTTGGACAGATATTTATTGTAAATTTCAGTGGAGCTTTATATATAATAGCTATATAAATAGATGGCGTTAGGTTAATTACCTGATCCTTATTGCACCCAGCAAGGTGTTTGCATCCACTGTCTTCAATTTGACTGAGTATTTTGACTTCCGGTTTCGGAAACACACCCCACAAATCATTTAACGATCAATAAGTCAAGTGGTAGATTTCGTTTAAATACTTGATTTATTGATTGTAAAATTGTTTGTTGGATGTGCTTCCGAAACCGCAAGTCGAAATATTCAGAGTCAAATTGAAGACAATAGATGCAAACACCTTGCTGGATGCAGCAAGAATCAGGTAATTAATCTGTTCCCTATTTTGTAAGGCGTTAGGTTGTTTTTTCTTTGTATTCATTAATGTTTCTTCGATTTCTCTAGAGCTTTAGAAATTGTAACGATTACAGGCATTCAATCAGCGTTGTTTGAGAAGTATGGCACATGTAAGTAACGAATAACCAACACTGACATCCGTAGACGTATGTTTGGATCGGCCAACAAGTGCTCCTCGTTATAAAAATAAATAAGGCTCCATCAATTACGTTGGCTAGGTTATGTATTGTGGATGCCATCAATTCGATTGCCCAATAGAGCCCTATTCTGTCAGCCAGCGCCAGATTGGCGTAAGAAACAAGGCGGGCAGATTTTGACATTGCAGAAACAGTTAAAGTCAACTACATCTAAATTGGGTAGTATAGAACCCACTCATCTGCCTAGATGGGGTCCGCGTGCGCATAATAGTTCTTGGTTGTAAATCATCGTGATATAACATTTAATCGAGCTCAGTGGCGATATTGTTGCAGATTTCTAGAAGAATCATTTTCGTTATATTGTTAGTTTCGCGTAGTTAACTGCGAGGTTTGGTTTTGTTAATGACGTGATACGGTGAGAACCGCAAAGAATCTGTATTGCTCATGCTGCCTTACGCTAATGCTGACATGTCCATAATGGCGTTGTTTAGAGGTTTAGCTTGCGTCACTCCTGTTTTATCTAGATGAATAAACTCGTTGTAACTAGGTACTTTCTCTCTTAATTCTCACTAATAATTTGTATGCCTAAATTATTATATTTGTCATTTTTTATAAAAATTGTTCTGTTTTTTATCATTAAACGAACATTGGTTATGCCGGCGGTGATGAAAATTACTATAATCAAGGTTGCGATCTTGATATAAGCGCCTGACCCATTAATTATTTACATGTCAGCATAAACTAAGAATTGTATAGTGTAGGAAAAGCAATTCATCCAGTAGACCGGTTTCGTCCTTATTGGGAACTCATCACGTACTGGCCAGAATTTGCCGCGGACATGGCTGGAACCTGTCATGTCATCATGTCCAGCCATACAAAAGCCAAAATTGACTAATGTTTCACTGCCATATAACCATAATAAGCGAACATTGTAATTCGTATTCTTCATGGTTATATGTGTACTGTAACACACTACACACAATTTTCTGTTATATATTAACTAATTTAACTTGGTTAGTCTTTTTTCTTATAGGCAGAGCTCATATGGCATACCTTTAGGATAACAGTTCCAACTAACCATCCCAAATCTCACTATTGAACAGACACCACACTACATAGGAAAGTGGTATTGAAATGAACATTAATATAATTAAACGAACATTGGTTGCGCGGGCGGTGATATCTATTATAATCAAGGTTGTGATCTTGATTTAAGCACCCGACCCATTAATTACTTATATATGCCAGTATAAACTAAGAATAGTATAGTTTAGTTTTTTGTTTCACTTATAGTTTTATGGCAGTGGAACATTGGTTAATACCGGCTTTTGTATTGCTGTGCATGATGGTAATGACGATAAAAAAACACGTTTCGAATATATTTTAGTTGATCATTTCAATATATTTAAATTATACCATGCATCTCAAAAGGTAATACAATTAAACAATGAATGATTGCGCAGGTGGTGGTAACGATTACTTAATTAATGTTTGCGAGCTTGAAGTAAACACCAATCCCATTGTATTTAACCAGTCGTCGGACAACGTTTCAACCTTTTAACCTTTCATAATCATCATCAGAGTACGACGGCAAACTGACTAATGTGGATGAAACCGTAATTCATATATATGAAAGACAGACTTAGATATGTTTGACACATGGTTAAATATAATGGGATTGGTGTTTACTTCATGCTCGCAAACTTGATTTAAAGAATTGTTACCACCACCCGCGCAATCAATTATTGTTGAATTCATTTAATTATATTACAGTTGGTGCTGAGATCAAACATTATTTATTAATATACTCACGTCTGTTGTCGATAAATATAATTTAGTCTGTTTGGGCCCGACGGTTAGATACTAGAGTAAAATAACAGTTAATTTATTGCATATTTGAAATTTTCATAGTTATCATATAGCTATTATTACTTAAAACTTACACGTAAATTGGTGGGACATTGCTTAAACTAGACTTCATAAATGTAAGAACAGAAGTAGATGAGACATCTGTAAAGTGTTGTGGGCTAACGAATTGTTGCTAGATTTATGTTGGCAGAAAATATATTCGCAAGCATTGACCGTGAAGTTTTTGGGAAGCCCATAGATTGTTGGACGTTTCCATATTTCATAACCAATCCCAGGTTCCAGTTTCCTTGTTGTCGCTATTTTTGGAATTTAAAAAAATGTATTTAATTGTTGATACTGCAGGGTAAAATGAGAATAAATATGTAGTTTATCTCAAAAAAAATCATTTTTACTGTTTACGATTTAAAATATATTTTAATTTATACCTAACGTGCGTAACTTTAATTAAGTAGCACTACATTAACACTAGTTATTCAATAACGCTGAAAGTGATCTATTTCTTTATCTGTTTGCCGCAAACCAGTTAACTTTATTTGAAATACAAAATAAAATTGTTTGTTTATTACAGTATACATTCATTGCACGGGTGATGATTGCAATTCTTTAAGTCTAGTGTTCAAGTTTGATATAGACATCAATCCCATTGTATCTATCCAGTTGCAAATTATAGCAGAACTTTAGACTCAAAGTTCCAACTAACCATCCCCTATCTTTCGTTACTGAACAGACACCATACTAAATGGGGAAGCTTTATTGAAATGAACATTTAGATAATTAAACGACAATTAATTGCGCGGGTATTGATAACTATTTAAATCAAGGTTACGAGCTTGATATTAACACCATTCCCGTTATATACATACGTTTTTCAGTATAAACTAAGCGTTGTATAATGTAGAAACGGCGATTCATCCCGTAAACCGACTTCGTCCCTTTTGGGATCTCTTCACGTACTTTCCATAAATCGCCGTCGATATGGCTCGAATCTGGTTACATCTGCTTGTGAGTGTGTTACGCTAACCGTTGAGCCACATTGCCGCACGCTACATGCATTTCTCAGTTATATACTAATTAATGTCTTTTAGTTAGCCTTTCCTTTAGGTGGAGTCTATATGGCATCCACTTAGACCTAAAATTCCAACCAACCACCCAAATTGGTCATTATACAACAGAAAATACGCTAGCTGGGAAAGTTGTATTGATTTAAACACCTACATAATTAAACGAAATTATGGAGATGCCTTATAGGCTATACTTAAAGGAAAGGCTAACTAAGAAACATTAGTTCGTATATAACTGAAAATTGTGTGTAACCTGCGCCAAGGTGGCTCAATGGTTAGAACAACAGACTTCGAAATAGACATTCCAAGTTTCGATCCCCGTCCGCAACATAAAGGGTTTCAAATAACGTTTACCTAATGGATTGTCTATTCTATGTTATACAATGCTTAGTTCATACTGACAAATGTATAAATTTCGGGATTGTTGTTAATATCACTCTCGCAAACTTGATTTAAATAATTGTTATCACCGCCCGCACAACCATTGTAACTTAATTTGTCGTTCCGGAAACGATGCCCTATATTCTTCGATAACAATAGGACGAAGTCATGTTTGTTGTGAAAGTATGATTTGTATGATTATTTTTTTATAGCTGGTATTTTAGTTTGGCATTACGCTAACTGGCTCCAGATCAAGCGGTGCTGTGGGTTGCCTTGTTACATTATATTCCCGTATAACAACTTGCTGCCATGCAGATGATGGGTTTCAAGTTACCTCGATTTTTTTCTGACGAACTAGTGGATTGGCTTTGTGTATCCCACCCTATAGCTGAGGGCGTTATAGAGCTCTGCCCTTGGGTATAGTAAATTTGGTATATGTCAAATTAGTTAAATAAAAAGTGCCGTGGCACGATGTTATCATGCAGATAGTGGGCTTTAAGTTTTCTGTACTAACCTCTGACGGCATCATTTTATTTGATTTGATCATTTCATTCTGTTGCTCAAAGCGATATTGACCTCTTTTCCCTTAAGTATATATTCCCCATTTGAGGAAGGTCACAATTATTAATTTAAATATAATGCTCTTTGGTATTAATGTGTAATTTATTATTTCTTTTTGGTAGAACTTGTTTGAAGCATTTCCATTCAACACATTTCTACATCATGCTGTTGTTGAGATCCTCGAATCGATACTGTTATTGGCCACTTTGCCATTGCCTCTTGATCTCGAAATGGAGTTGCACAGTCGTCGATCTCGTATGTTGCAACGAAATTCAAGAAGCGGAAGCAGTAATTTATTAAATCCAGTTTACTCAGACAGCAATGATAAACCAGACGGTACATTTACAAATTATCAACAATTCAGAGAATTTTCACCTTTCCAGTCTTTTAAGAATGCGCGTCTTGGTTCTGGTTCTAGCTCCTCATCGTCAGAAGAACGTGGATCCTCGAAAACGAAGTCAACCGTTAATGAAGATCATATTTCGGCCTCTGATGAAAAGCCTTCAGTTATAGGAAGCAGCGACCCCACTACAAATCAGCATGATTTAGACTCAGGTGACGAAAAATCAGCTGACCATCTTCAGCCAAATCAATCGAAACGACCAAAGTCAGATATTTGCCCAGAGTAAGTATATTTGGCACGTTTTTTGTACTAAGGTTTAGACATTTCAGCCTTCACAGTTAAGTACATCGTTGAAATCGTAAATCAATTATTTTGTCTTTATTATTTGCCCATATAAATATGCTAATGGAACTCTTGTTTTCCTGAACAAATTAGCTCATGCTCTGAAACTCGTGTAACTGCCACGCACTCGGACAACAGTTTTGCTGCTAACGCGTCAACTTGGTCACCATCTGGTTCAGTTGGTGGCCTTGGTCTTGCGGGCCAAACACAGTTCCAGGACAGGCGTTCAAAGAGAGCAGCTCGACTTGCTGAACGTGAAGCTCGTCGACAACGTGCCATTGCAACCCATCGTCAGCAGGCGAATAAACTTCTCCGTTCTCTTCTTCTACCAAGCTTGTATAGCAAATCTACGGATAGCCAGGGTGTACTCGGCTCTGACCAGAGTCAAACGTGTAATGAAAATACTCATAAGTCTGTTGAAAAAAAAGTTGAACCTGCTAGTACATCTGGATTGACTAACTGGTTGCTATACCTGTCTCCCCTGCCAAAAGATGGGTAGGCATGGTTAAATTGAATTTAAGTACACGCTTTATTTTATGTTTGAATGCACCTGTCATGCAGTTGAACAAAAGCATATTCTTCTTTGGTTAAAGAAAAATTAAAAATACAATTTGTTAGTGCTCAGCAGCATACCTACATAGACGAAAAATTTGTTGCCCCATACATTGTGTTTCAGGATAGCGTATGTTTAGAAAGACTAATTAATTAGGCTTCTCTACTGAATTCCGCTTGCCACCATATTTTTCAGACTTTTGTCCCTCTGGTTTTATACTTGTGATGTGAAAAATCGTGAATAATAGTGTTGAACCATGAGAATATTAATTTATCTCTTCCGTAGCTCAAATCAACAATCAGAATTATACGTTTGTTACGTAGAACTAATATATCTTTTTAATTGTGTTAGAAGTATTGCGTACCTGGTGAAAATTAGTTTAAATGCGATTCATATTCCTTTCCTGTGCGAAAATGACCCAATCAGAGACCTTTCCTTCATCATCATAATTAGCATATCACAGAAAGCAATACGAAAGCCGTTAGTAATGAGTGCTTCACTGCCATATAACCATGAAAAGAGAAACAATAAATTAATGGAGTAATAATGATGACAAAAATAATGATCTATACTAACAATTATTGGAGAGTGATTTATGAAGAGAACAATCTGGCTTAGATGGAGACTACCTAGATTACTATTCTGTAAATTAAGTTTTCGAGCTTGAAGTTAACACCAATCCCATTGTATTTAACCAGTCGTCGAAGAACGTTGCAAAATTACCGCTAGTCGCACGTACTGATGCGTTTCAACCTCCCGTGGTTGTCCTTAAGTAATGACAATTGGTGTCACCAGGGCGTGGTGGATTTCCGATCGGCAATCGGATCTCCTATAAAATACCACATGAGCCCGACGACGGCACCATGACTCGGCGTGTGTTCCCCGCCACAAAAGGGTTCAACAGCCACAGGATTACATGGACACCTGGACAGTACCCGTACTTCCGAATGGCGAATGAGCTCTCAACAGCCACCGGCAACCATGCAACTTACTGCTGCCTTGCAGACTGCGCTTGGATGTGCAAAGGCTAGAGGTGCGTCCTCGATCAAAAGCCGAGTGGTGAGGGGACACCACTTGTACCAAATACCCAAGAAACTCCATGAAATGTCATTGGAGCCGGCTTAGCCTCCAAAAGGAGTCAGCCGCAGTAAAGTAAAGTAAAAGTAAGAGTACTAAAACCTAACAGCAGTGCTTATATGATGATTTAGAAACGCGAGGGTATTCACATAATAGTTATGCTTACTTTGTATTTTAATTGTTTGTCACATGCGCAAATGAATGATTCCTTTATCGACACCTTTTCTGTTATACCTATTTTACCATAGTCCCGAAGATGACAGCGGTTATCTTTGTCGCGCTTCTAAAGTACATCCAAAGCCGGGATATTCTGGTCACTTATGGAGGCTAGCCAACTGCATCGAGTTGGCACGCAGTCGACGACAAGCAGAGCCGATTTTAGCAAGTAGCATAGGAAGCGCCATGAAAGGCGGTTCGATTAAATCGGCATTCGTGAGCACGCCTACTCGAATCGAGGAAAATACCAATAATTATAATCTTCAGTCGACGGACACAATCAGCACTTTGACTACTGGCGGCAAAGAGTCGCTTACAAACGATGGCCTGGCGTCCGTTGAGACAAAGCTGACCAGTGATGAAAACAAAGAAAATCAACAACCGACTTCACTTTTCGAACATATATTTTCTGGTAAGCGTTACCACCTGACCAGTTTTTGTATTCGAATTCTGTTTTAGACAATCGCAATAAGCATTAGCGATTTAGAGTATTAAATAATTAATGATGGCGCGGGTGGTGATAATAATTATTTAAATCAAGATTACGAGCTTTAGATAAACACAAATTCCATTATGTATACATTTGGCAGTAGAAGCTACGCATTATATGAGGCTGCATAGACAATTCATCCAGTAGACCGGTTTCGTCCTTATTGGGAACTCTTCAATTAAAGTCCAGAATGCGGCCGCGGAAGAGCCTCGAACCGGGACACATGCTTCGAAATCTGGGACTCTAATCATTGAACCACTCGAAGGAATGATTAACGAAAATTTTAAGTTGGTTTATAGCTGAGAATTTTGTGTAGTTTGCGACAGAGTGGCGCAGTGAATAGAATCCTAGATTCCGTCACAAATGTGCCCCTGTTCCAACCCTCTCCATGGAATAACTGAGCAATACTACACGAAGCCGGTCTACTGGAGGAATTACCTTTGCTATCTTACACTGTGCTTCATTTTTGCTGACAATTTTATTTAATGAGCTTCGTGTTTATCTCAAGCAAACAACCTTGATTTAAATAACCTGATAGGCATGCTATATGTTGTAAGATGTGGGGGGAACTCACATGGTAGACTATATGTGGATTAAGATATACATTATATATATATATATATATATATATATATATATATATATTGTTTGTAGACATGTATATGTTTTGATAAATAGAAATATATATGTAAAGTAAATATACTGTACACTCATGGTGAATTGTAGGTACTTTAAGTTCAAAGAACCCATTGTTTTACTTTATATATATATATATATATATATATATATATATATATATATATATATATATATAATTAAATGGTGTATACACGTACATATATATATATATATATATATATATATATATATATATATGATGGATATACAGATATTTATAAATGATCTTTGATTGATCCACATGCTTATTCATATATGCATAAGATATAGCGTGTGAACTTATATATAAATGGATATTTATATAAGATGTAGGTGTAAATAAATATAAACAAGTAAACAATAAAATTTAAATAAATAGAATATATTGCTAATATATTTTTTTTTTATTGATACTGATTGTTAGAAGTTGTCTCTATCTGTAAAATAAATTTTGATGCTATAGACGATTTCGCCGATAGCCATCGTCATTTTTTGTTCTGAATTTCACTAGCTCCAGGAAAATTATGAATTAATTAAACTGACGGTGTTGCCTCCTTTGTATCAAGCCGTTTTTCTTGGTATCATATGCACAATAGAATTCCAGTTATCATTAATTTCTCTCTAATTATTTGGGAACTATTTTAAATGGTTTTATTCTTATGGTCTGAATCTCTGTTAAGATATTTCGTGTGTGATTTTATTTTTCACGAGATCTTTTGAGTAGCAACGCTCGTGGCCATATTTTTCTAAAACCCAGTCTAACTGGAAATTGCATTGTCGAACCATGTGCGCCTGTAAAGCTTATTTATTCCATCAGAGATCGCTTATTGAATCTTCCGCAGACATTTGTTATTGCTTTTCGTTTTAGCTATGCTTTGGCATTAGCTCTCTTGTAATATTTACATGGAAATTTTAAAGGATATCAATTAACTACGTTGCTTTTTTTATAACTGGAGAAGAATTTTACCACTATAAGCACTTTGGAATTCGAAATCCCTTGGTTGGTTCACGTGCAGCTTTTTAAATTTTAGTTGGTTTGTTAGTGTTACTTCAGGTACTTATCGAGCCTTTCCTAGTTTATTTAATTATCAAAAAACACTCATTTCCCCAGGTTATTAGTACACTTCTCTGAGCACTCCTTGTGTCAATGCATTTGAAGCAATAATTGCGCATTTCGGAACGCTGAAAATTTGTTTTTTATTATTATTATTTATTAATTAATTACAAATTTATGGAATTGTGCACTGCGTGAAAGATATTGTTCTAAATTTTCGTATTATTTTAACCAAATCCATTGCATTAATATTACCTATGTGACAATGAAATGTATACGCGACTTCTATAGCTGAGAGCCGCATTTATAATTTTGCTTTACGTATATATGCATTGTGGTTTGACCCTTGCTAATCAGTCTGCCGTTGCGTGCTGATGATGGTCATTGAAGGACGAAGCGAGGCAGTACGTGTGAGTGACGGTAGTTTCACTTTGTGCAACTGACTAAATAGTTTAAGATTAGTGTTTATGTCTAGTTCGCAAACTTGATTTAATGATCGATATGTGACCATACGCAAGCTAGTCAGCTCGGGAATGGTAGCATGAACCTAGCCGTGTGTAATGCGATACGGCCATCATCCCGTTTCATATAAAGCCTCGAGTTTGTTTTAACTACGCAGTAATACTTAGTGTTTAATGGTTAGTGACGGAATGAGAATAGGCGTGCAAGATGCGAAGGCTAGGTTTCGTCTGCTTAAGGAAACTTTGACCACCAGCATCTAGGCAGATAGTGCTCATCGGTCTTAGTTGGCAGACTATCTAAGAGAAGCTATCCCACTAGGAATGGGCGACCTAGCGTTCTTTAACAGCCCACATAACTGTGAACAAGACGAACTGTTATGAATCCATGCTGTATCGGGTGTCGTGCAGAATAAAAGGGTCGCCTTACCTGCTGAGTTTGGCAGAATGGATAATCGAAATCAGGCTAATTCAGACACCTTCATCTGTGATTCTGCCTCATTCTTATATTTCCCTTCTTAATCTAACTATAATGCTCGTTCAGCTGCTATGAATATGATGGATTGCCAAATATCGTAAATAGTTTAAGCAGACTCATTCATTAAACGTAAACGTATTTCATGTGCGAACATTGAAACATGATAGGAAACAAGAGGCTGTCGCACATTCGTTGGATAAATTAAAAATCAATAAGTGTTGCGTATTTGAAACCGAAATGCAGGATAACACTAGAATTACAGAAGTGGGTGCACCCTCTTTATGTATGCGTTATTGGTTTCGAACCTCTGGTTCAAAGGATTTTTCCCAAGCCGGTAAATGGGACCTCATTTTTATTCTTAGCTTACGAGCTGAAGTCTGTTTAGCTGAATGGATTTCTGTAAACAGTCGATATTGTGCTGCACGCTAAAACTCATCTACTAGAATCAATGTCAACAACCTTTATAGACTTACCTGATCTGCGTTTTGACTAACGCAGCTTTCATTGTTCCAGTAATTTTCTTTTCTTCATAATATTTCGATCTACATTACCGTAGATCTTCATCAGATGCATTTCACGAAACAAATGAAGCAAGTTTTAAAAGAAACATGTTGCGAGACAGGAAATAAACAATTTACCTGATTTTCGGATTGCGTACCGAAAATCAGGTAAAATGAAGCAAGTGTCATTTGTTTCGTGAAATGCATCTGATGAAGATCTACGGTAATGTAGATCGAAATATTATGAAAAAAAGAAAATTACTGGAACAATGAAAGCTGCGTTAGTCAAAACGCAGATCAGGTAATTTCAATTAATTCAGTATCGCAACAACGCCATTCCTTCAAGAAACCTTTATAGACGTCGCCTTTTCTTTTTATCTGCATATGATCCATCCGGTTACAGCGCACACGCCAGTGAGGACGCTTTTTGCTTCGACCTAAGCTTTTCACTTAATAGAGCAAGAAATTCAGATATGGTCTTGGTTGTGAATGATATGAATGTACTAGTTCGGCGCTTAAGTAACGCCAAATTTCATTAAGTTGGAAGATACACTTTAAGCTAGATACGCAACGATAATGGTGAGCGACTATTGGATAGCTGCGCGGAACGTAGATTATACATATTTCGCATACCGAGTGGTGAGGGGACACCACTTGTACCAAATTCCCAAGAAACTCCATGAAATGTCACAATCTGGAGCCGGCTTATCCTCCAAAAGGAGTCAGCCGCAGTAAAGTAAAGTAAAGTAAAGTAATATTTCGCACACAAACTTCAGACGTAGTGTTAGACGTTGCGTCAAACAGCATCCTTCAGTCTGCGGAAATCTTTTAGCTTAAATTCATTATTCAGCAGTTAGTTATATAAGGCGTGGTTGTATTCAGGAATGCCATTCGGTTTGGAACTTTTCTTTCGACTTGGATCATGCACTTATCTTCTGTAGATTTTTACTCAAGTTTTTCGGAAAAATGAATGAGAATAAACCTCAAATAGATTATTACAAAGTCGAACAACTGTCTTTCAGACAAAAATGAGTGTATATTGAAGTCAAAGTTAACTGGTTTTGATGGGAAAATTGGAACTTTATTCTGACGAAGATAAGTTCCATTGTGAAGCATGCAGGCACTACTATGTGTGGCATTATAAGCCCCTATGTAAGTGATAATTGGGTCTCCATAAAATCTATAAAGATTCTCGAAAATAGGCGCCTAATTCCAGCTAGCTTGGTTTAGAATAATATTCGTACATTTGCACGGATCCAGCTTAAGCGCGATCTAAAAGTCGACTTCGAATAATTTTGAAAAATAAAGGCCGAAGAAGCGTTCGCTTCAGGTAATAGCTAATGTTTGTTCCAACTTATCCACGCAGCAGATCCGAGAAAATTAAAGTTAGTGAAATTATAATCAATTGTAGCAAACATCTAATGACCGCTAAAACTATTAGTCTTGATAAGTGGTCTGAATTCTTAAAATATCTATTGTCTTTGGCGTCTGTGTCAGTCCCGAACCCCTAAAGTATGCCTGTATTGACAGTGTGGAACGCTAATCTCGATAAATCATCATAGTTAGGAATACGGAATACAATCCCATCTCTTAAACGTTGCAAAGCTGCAGACCACGATGATTTATTTTCGAGCTTATTTGAGGATAGTAGCCATATCATTTCTGCAACGTTTATTAACCATTTTCGTACTATATGGTATGAAGAAACCGTGCCGCTTGCTTGGAGTGAACTGACTGTCATTCATATCTTCAAAAGCAGTCTTAATTCGTATGATAACAATCATGGTATAAGCCTGACTCCAGTCGTGTCTAGATTATATGCATCGATTCTTTTCTGCCGTCTTTGCGTTTCGCGTGAATCACACACTATAGAAGAACAAGCTGGATTTCTCTCGGGAAGAGATTGTATAGATAATATTTTTACATTGAACCAAGTTCTTGAACACCGACATTTATATCGCCGTCTAACAATATCCGTCTTTATAGACTTCAAGGGTGCATTTGACCCAGTGGATCGCGATGTTCTATTCGATATTCTGTCGGATAGTGGTGTGCTCACTAAATATGTAAATATTATACGCACTCTCTACACTAACAATTCGGGTTGCGTTAAGATCTGCAACGAATAAACGCACAACTTTACTAACAGCAGTCGTTTTCATCAAGGCTGTGCACTTACCACCTTTTTGTTTAATTTAGTAGTAGATGTTATGATCAATACTCTTCCACACGTTAAGGATACAGATTTTGAAGTTCTCCTAGGCGGTATGTTTGACTATGCAGACGATATCGTACTTTGAATCGACAATAGAAATTTTGCTCATGCCACATTGTATAGGTTAGTAGACGCTGTTCTTTCTTTCTGTATGAAATTCGCACCCTATAAATTTGAGATAATTTTACAGGATCACATACCACCACTCACTCCAACTCTTCGACTGTAAAGTGAAGATCTGGATATAGTTGGCAGGTTTGCATACTTTGGCAGCTCTGTCAGTAACTCAGGCAATCTGTCTGAGGAGGCGAGTGAGAATCTCGTAAGCTAGAGTAACTTTCTTATGCTTTCGCCATTTATAAAGAAACGCAAGTAGTTCACTCTAACATAACGCTCGTGTTTGCGATGCATCTGTAGTTGAATTGTCAATTTAAGCTCGTGAGACATGGTAACTATATCCTCCCTCTCATAAACCATTCTCCTTTAATAATTTGTTTTTTTAATTTTTCTTATGGTTATATGGCATGAAAACCTTAGTTACTAATGCCTTTTGTATTGCTGTCCTTGGTGATGTTTGTTCTACTGTGTGAAGCCCACCACGCATTCGGGCGCAAATGAAGATCCGAGTTACACACCAACACATTCTTGGAGATTATTATAACACATCGCTGAATACACAAGCATTGAATTGTTCAGGCGAAAGCTTCATGTATTCTGTAACAGTTGGAAATAACTTTGAAATTTTGACATACTATTTGTTTCGATACTATTGTGAAATTACGGCAATTAGATCGATTTAACAACTTTATTTCGAATGTTCTTTTTAGAATTAAACGAGGACGACATACAAAATTGGAACTCATTTGCGAGAAACCAATTGACTATGATCAATATCAAAACCACCCAAGAGGTATGCACATGTATTTAATTGTATGAAACTTGTCGCTGTAAGTCTATCAAGTTTTGTTCACTCTTGAGGAAAGGTCTTCAAATATTTCAAAAGCTATTATAGTTGGATTTTTAAAGGCTGCGCATAAGCTTTTACAAGACAGTGACTAGGTGGCCTTTACCAAAAACTTTCTTATCCTATGCAAGAATTAGCCTACCATTCAAATAAGGCCTGTGCTGCAAACCTTGATACCAGAAAGTCTACACCCTATATGAATGGATCGTTCACGTTGAGAAGGAATACGAAACTTTTCATTATGTGCTATGCACAACTGAGATACATTGAAAGAACGTCCTGTCTTCTAGGGACAAGCAAGATAAACACAATGTTTGTATGCTTCCTAAGCCAAAAGTCATAATATTCCATCACTAAATAAATGTTTTCCAATGCCGCGTCTTGCGTACGCGGATTGTAGCTTTGCACCGACAGTTTCACAAAGAACCGATTGATCACAATTTCCATTTCCGTTTTGTCTTCGATCGGGCTGAGTTTGTATTTATCCCAATGGAAATGCGGTTCTATCACATCTTTGTTTACTAGCAACGTTTCGGAATAAAAATCCCCATTCCATCTTAAGGCCAATTATCACATAATATACACAGCACAATATTCACAATAGAAGATTTAAGCAAATGTGGTCTACACGACCCTGGGATTAAGAGTCCCGTGCTCTACCGACTAAGCTAACCGAGCTACATGACCCTGGGATTCAATCTGCTATTGTGAGCATTGTGTTGTGTATCTATGTGATAATTGGCCTAAAGATGGAACGGGGATTTTCGTTCCGGAACGTTGCCAGTAAACATAGATGTGATAGAACCGTGTTTCCATTGGGACGAATACAAACTCCGCCCGATCGAAGAGAAAACGGAAATGGAAATTGTGAATGATCGGATCTTCGTGAAACTGTCGGTGCAAAGCTACAACCCGCGTACGCAAAACGCTGCATTGGAAAATATGAAGCTGGCACTCCGCAATCAAATTTCAAAAAATAATTGAGTACTAAATAAATGTGTTACTAAAGGATATAAACTGACATGTAAAAATAAATTATATATATATATATATATATATATATATATATATATATATATATATATATATATAACCCTCTCCTCTACAAAGTTGTTATTGTAGCTTCTGGTTTAGAATTTAATACTCGTAATTGTCGTAATTGTTTCATTATTCTCCACCTTCATTTGCTAATTATTTTATAATTCGGATTATCAACAGTAGTACTTGTAGCTGTTGTTCTTTTTATTATTTTAGCAGCAGTAGTAAGTAGGTAGGGTAGAGGCTGTAGTAGTAGTTGCAGAATTATTAGCGGCCACTGACTTGAACAAAACCGAGTTGGAATATATGTACTATTCTGTTACACATGTAGAAGCTTTAATCATCCATCTAGAATTTTTCGGCTGCATACAGGAGCACTGACGAATCCCTTTATTTGAAAACTACAGCTCTCGTGCGTACCACTGGCGCCACAAAAACCATTATCATCATCTAGCATTTCACGCCCATAAAGCTTCATTATTGCATAAACGAAGTCATGTATTTAAAAGAAATATATTGCGCGACAAGAATAGATTAATTACCTGATTTTCGGATTGCGTACCGAAATGTTTGAATCCACTGCCATCATGATTTTTCCAAATATTTCGATATCAATGTACGTATATCTTTTCAATGGAATGTACATCACACACTAAGTTGACAATCAGTATGTCAAGTGGAAAAATAAGTTTAAACTGCCCCATTTATACTTGTTGTTAGATCTCTTAAGCAACACTTGTTTTTTTTTGAAAAAAATGCTAGGAAAGTGTATTTCAAATTGGTTTGTGTATATGTCTGCATGGATATTGAAATGTTTGGAAAAATCATGATGACAGTGGATTCAAACATTTCGGTACGCAATCCGAAAATCAGGTAAAGAATTCATTATTGCTTTGAAAGAATTATGTTACATGTGTTGCTACCGATTCATAGGGCGTGTTCTGCGTTGTAGATGTACAGGCATCTGTAACTCATCCGCAAGCTTCAACAACACATGAATTGCGGATGAGCCGTAGACGGAGAAATAGAATTTAAAACCATGTGAATTCGCCTAGATTTTTCTTATAAAGAACAATTATTATAAGTGAAATGTTCTTATAGAAATTAATACTTATTTTTTAGTTAATTATTATTTGTAAATTTGTACTGAATGTCTTGTTTAAGTATGGTAGGAAAAATAGGATATTTGTATTTATTGATTAATTACGTAGTTAATTCATAAATAAATTCTAAGGGTAGTTATAGGTTGTAGTACAGCTATACAGTACTGAATGTCGAGTTTAATCATCATCTTTGTAGTAATGCAGCTAGCCAGCACTGACAGCTTGGTTTAATCATGATTATCATTTTTATGTAAAGACTGCTAAAGACTGCGTAGCGGCATTAAGTGTATGTAATTGGACTATTGCGTTTTTAGCAGCATTGTCCAATCGGATTGCAGATTTCAGGATGTGTATAACATTGCAAATGTAATGCTCACGGTGATATGATAACATATTTAGACCATATGTAACCATAATTAAAAATGCAGGACAATTACATTAGACCACATACGACAGTATAGCATATCTTCTGTGAACGGATGCAGTCTATTGAGAATTATTGAGAACCTGCAAAAGTTCTGTAAACGAGCATTTTTTTGTTTGTTTTTATTCTGAGTTCCTGCTTGTATAATAATAGTAATAGCCTCTAAACTATCAACGGGGAAGCGGTGGTAGAACGTCGGCAGAAACTCTGCTTATTGAGTTAAGACGTAGCAAAACTCCACTGGCATACGAGTCGTTCTGTTGCTGATAACATTAGTTTGAGAAACGATATAATTAGCGTGATAATATTCAGATTATGCTAGCCTGACTTATTGTTTTTGACCTGCGCAGTATGATCAATCACCAGCGCGAAAGCCCCATCACTGTAACTCGATTATTTATAAAGATACAAATATTTACATCAACACTATGATCTAATGTACCCCGATAATTTTAATTTGATTGTGCGATAATAGTCTCTGTATGATTTATTTAGTAAAATTCAATATTTTTGTTGAGATTTCAATTTTTTTAAATTTTATATTTAAAAAATTGTCCAAAGGATAATGATCCAGACTTGGTAGGAGAAGACGATATTTCAAATGACTTTGATGGTAGTAAACAGGTACGTTGCTTCTCAATGCATTTTGCAATATATATAAGTGCCTTTTTTAACTGTGTTGTACATACCTGCTTTATAATAAATGTATACACGTGATTTATTTCCCTTTTAAAATTACAATCTACATTAATTTAATAAAGTTGGGTTCGTTTTTACTGGGCACTCCTCAGTTATGTTTAGTATTGGTACGACCAGGAATCGAACTCGAGATCATTCGGTCCAGTCATACAGCTGTCAGGGGATCATTTTGTGAATCCCTGTTAGTGCTTATTCCCGTATAGCGAATTAAACTCTGACTCTGTAAGGCAGACACAAAATCAACAGAAGGGATATTGAATTGACGTTTTATGGCAAGGTATGTTTATATATGTATATAGTTAGTAAGGTTAAATATGGAATAAAATAATAAATGCAATCAATCTCCAATACCGATAGCGTACTTTTGGCATTCTTTAGTAGCAGCAACAATTGCTTATACATACATACAGAAATATATATATATATATATATATATATATATATATATATATATATATATATAATGTCGATTGTTCTCGAATTTTACAGTTTATTTCTCATTAGGAAGAAAAAATATTAATAACAAGGTTGGTAATGACCATTTTTTTCGAGTCTACTAAACATCATTTTATAATATTTCATTTATAAACATCTGTATATATTTAAAAATTACGAAATATCATAATTATGAAAACCATCAAGCTTGCAGATGAACTGTAGGATAAAAATTCCATACATAACGAAATGGTCTCGTTTGAAGTCTCATCCTTATTTAAGAACATTCCACTGGAATAAGCAATGTTTATAATCTTTCATTTCTAAACATCTGTATATATTTAAAAATTACGAAATATCATAATTATGAATACCATCAAGCTTGCAGATGAACTGTAGTGTAAAAATTCCATACATAAAATGGTCTCGCTTGAAGTCTCATCCTTTTTTAAGAACATTCCACTGGAATAAACAACGACAATCTTGTGGGTCCTGATTAAAAATGAGTCAAGATTTTCCTAGAGACACAAATGATATCAAAGATCTCATATTAGCATGTACAGAAAACGTGTAATTTACAGTCGATGGGGAATATTACCGTTAGATCAAACGTGTAGCTTGGGAAAGCTGCATCACGCTCCTCCTGGCAGATGTATACATGCACTATTTTGAACAAACGAGCCTAAAAGGTATAAATGACCATTGCGCACTCTACAAAAGTTATGCAGATGATATATAATTGTTTATTCTAGACACAATAGACCAAATCAAAATCTTAAAGCAAGTCACTAGAACCGATCCAAACATTAAATTCACCCTCGAGATAGATAAAGACAATAATGTTCCATTCTTGAACATCCAACTCACTCGAGAAGACCATGGTGATTTGACACTAGCGGTTCATTGATGTCAACATCAGACCACGTCACATTCGTACTAGAGAGGATACCGTCGAGTTGGTTTTCCTAAACTTACTTTTCTGAAGCGTCCTACCGGTCTCAATATTTACACAGCAGTTAAATAGAATCTCTAAGTGTAAAAGTTAATATCACATTCAACACACAGATTTATGTAGTTGATTGCTTAAGATCAATTACCAATTATCTTCAAATCATTCATATGTGCGGTAGAATATATATTGGACGTAGGAAGAAACAATTGATCAACTGAATCCGGCAAAATTTACCGCAGAAATTGATTATAAAGGCTTGACACCTTAATAAAAATCAGTCATTTCATATCATTTATTGGAAACAGAGCACCCAGCTAATTTGGCCAATTTCTCGATTCTGAACAAAGCAAAATCAGAATAAATATTATATATATATATATATATATATATATATATATATATATATAAGTGCTTTACATAAAGCAATAAGCGCCTGGGCCAAACATTAAGAAGATTCTTCAACATGATATTTTAATTGACTGACCACGAATCACAAAGCCCAACAACAATTTATTAGCATTCAGTCAAGTCAAAACACCCACTAAACCAGATCCAACAAACATTCGATCGAATTGACAACAAACTTAAGAAGAAAAAACTTCTGCACATACGGTATCACAACCATTGTTAACAGCGAAAGAAATTTCAAAACAATATGAGCATAAAACAGCAATCCGCATATCCTGCTATATTACAGAAGGGACAGAAAATTGAGAATGAGGCGAAACGAAAGACGACACTTGGGGGGAAAAATTCGTATACGTAACAGCCAACAATGCGAACAGTTGGCTAACTTTCAATCCATCATTACAAGAATAACCAGATCTCAGACATCAATAAAACGAAAAAGACTCCTACACACAGACGGACACACATATACACATGTGCATATACACCAAATTATCAGCCCAAACAAGAAATAGAAGTAAAACCGAGTCAGACTAGCTGCCATCCACATAATCAAATGAAATCCCAGGATGCATACAAATGAAAGATTGTAAAGTGATGTTTAGTAGTCTCGAAGCAAATCACCATTATCCATTTTGTTATATATATATATATATATATATATATATATATATATATATAAACTGAATTTTCTATGGTTTTAATTATTTTAATATTAACAGTTAAAGTTAAACAAAGAGTTATTTTGCCATTGAATGCAGTACTCCAACTTACTAGGAGACTTCGATTTGTGAAATTCCTCTGGAATTTAGTGCACAAACAGGTTCCAGTAGAGAGCTCTAGTTTATTAAGCCTTATTTACATGGGCTTGTCTAGAAACGCGTGTGCCATATCTCTGTTTATGCATGAATATCAAAAGCATATTTTGTTTCAAATAGTTTAGTTTATCCTTTTTTCTTTTATTTTTCAGATTGGTATGTCGTTGCCAATTCCATTTAAGAATAAGTAAGTTAAATGTCTTATAAGTTCCTATTTTGTCTATATATATATATATATATATATATATATATATATATATATATATATATATATATATATATATATATAATATGATATCCACACTTAGGAACAGAAGAAAAATTTTATTTTGATTTTAACGTTTTGGTCTAGTCTGTGTAACTTGTGTAGTATTCTTGGTTTAATCATTAGTATATATTTTTAAAGAGCTTATATTTATAAGTTTGTTTATCGGAGATTTGTAAGAAAATGTTTTGAAGTGGAAAAAGAGGAATCTTTATGACACATTGCATTTTTAGAGTGCCACAGTATTCACGCAAAATGTTTGTTTATTTATAAGCCTAACAAATTGTTTAGAGTAGTTCATTTGAGTACATTCTGTGACCTCGTACATCTTCTATCTGGCGCAAGCGATTTCATTGATTTTCTGACAATGTGCATTATTATGTTTCTTTGACTCTACCTTTTTTAAATTTGGCTTTCTCACGCATTTATTTGCTTGCTCTTGGTGCGTATGCCTATACTCTCTTTATTTATCCTTTAACTAATCAATAAATTTGTTTTTACAGTTTAAGTAAGAGTGCATTGCTTGTGGAATCTGGTAAAATGTCTTTCTGCTTTCATCCTCTGTTCATATGTTTTCTTTCTGATTGCTAACTTATTATAGTTGGATTTATAGCCATAACATTAATTGCATATTGATTCATATGATTTGTTTGTTGTTAGGCTGTAAGTGATAATGCCCTGACTGGTAATTACGTCATTGTTTGCCTTGTCTGTTGTATTATTCATGTGTTGAATTAATTGGGTGATGCATAATTAATTACTTCCATATTTATGTATTTGCTTTTTATTAATCTTTATTCGGGTAAATAGAATTTCGCGTGAGATTAACCATTCAGATTCTACCTTAGATGTTTTATAGGAAGTGTATAATATATTTTAAAACGTTTTTCAGAATTTGTCTAGCAAATTACTGAAAAACTTGATGAATCTGTTTTGAGGCCTGTGTAATAATGGGATCTTTTTTAGATGTATTTTCTGTTACTATACTCCTGCTCTGGTGTAGGTGTTCATTAATACGGCTGATTAGCTGTTTTTGTCCTTCCTATGTGGCTATTATTACATAACGCTAAAAATTGTAAGCAACGAGCGGTTATGATAGCAGTAGAATCTGATTCTTATTGTCTACTTTTATGATTCGTTTGGCATTAATGATGATATTCTACTTCATATTTTCAGAAATAACTTTTTTTACTCGATTTAATCTCCCTATGCTTGTTTTTGTAAATTCCACTCCATATGTCAAACTGAAGAGAATATTTCTATGCTTATTGTCTACTGAAGACAGTCCTCTGTGTTTAATGTTGGCATCTATAGCAAGGGTTTCGGGATTCATTTTTGTGTGATGTTTCTTTCAGATTTGAAAACATCTTCCGTTTTGTATTTAGAACAGAACATCATTATGCGGCTGGCCAGATTGTTCACAAAGTTCCTCTTGTACGCCTTGAGTGAATAATGTAGTATGTGTTGGTCCGTACGGGTTTATATCGTATGTAAAGCTTGGACGTGGCACCCGTCATCTTCCTGAATTAATTATTTGTCCAGCTAAAGCAGATTTTTATTTGACTCTTCTACAAATGCAAATTTTACAGTTCTGCCTACCTTGGGTTCTTCCCAAGCTCGCGCTAAATCTGCTCTGTTTTTGAAGTATAGTATCAGATCATCCACACATGCTATTTATAGGTAGTTGTTCTTTACAATTGATTGATGAGTCCATTATTCTTCAAGTGGGCCATTAATGAGGATAACAGTAGAAGCTACTTTTTCTACAAGGTAGTTTAAGCAATTCATTACGTAGACCGTTTTCGTTCTCCTTGGTAACACCTCCAATACTTATCAGAATTTGTCTCGACCGGGGTTCGAACTGCGGCACATTTGCTTTAGAGTCATGCAGTCATTCGCTGCGCCACCCCTTCCGCTTACTACATGCAATTTTCGGTTATAAACTAGCTTTTTATTTTAATCGGTGTTTCATTCAGTTAGAGCCTATTTATCATATCTTTCGACATAAAGTTTTTTTCTATACGTTCCTGATCATTCGTTATAAAACAGACACCGTGCCACTCGGGGACGTGATAATGAATTGGAGTTTTATGGCAGGAATTTAATTATATATATATATATATATATATATATATATATATATATATATATATATATATATATTCATAGCAATCTTTCCATGCAGAAAAAAGAAATTTTATCAGACCCAAGGACCGCTTCTTTTATCTTCTTCAAGTATCTACTAGCACAAAACATATCTTTTATGTATAAATCTTAAGGCAAAACAAGATAGAAAATGTAAACATGGAGAGTTAGTTGGAAGGTGAATCATCGATAAAATATCTTAATGTGCTTTTTCTGTTTTCATGTACCTGTTGTTTATCCATAAAGCCTCGTATGTGGCTAACTGCTTTTTGTTATTGTATTTAGTAAATATTTTTAAATTATTTAAAATAATTACTAAATGCAATAACAAAATGGAGCTAGCCACATACGAAGCCTTATGGATAAACAAACTGCAGCCGGATTTATGCAAGCAAAAGAAGCATATTCAGGCATTGAGCTTGAACTGGAGTTGACGCACGCGGTTGATTGGTTGTTTACCTTATTTGACTATCTATCCATGTTTACATATTTCTATCTTTTTTGCCTTTCAATTTATATATACAGAGATTTTCATTTGTATATATTTGAGAAGAGAATGAGTAAGAAACGGTTCTTGTAATTGATAAAATGTCTTTAATTTTGAACATGAGGAGCGTACTACGAATTTTTAAGGCTCGTATTCAATATATATATATATATATATATATATATGTATATATATATATGTATATATATGTATATATATGTATATATATATATATATATATATATATATATATATATATGTATATATATATATATGTATATATATATATACCAAATATTACATACAGTAGCAAATACAGTAGTTATTTAAGAAGAAGAGGGCATTTAATACATCCGTTTATGTGTGTTGTGCCTAATTGTCTGTTTATTTTGCGAATACTGAACTACTCATTGTATTCTTTAATTTATATCCATTCTGGATTTCAATTAAATTAAGTGAATGAAAGCTAGTCTGATTTGCAGTTTTATTTGTATTTCTTTTCAGCAATCATACAATTGTTGGTATTTAGTTGCATGTTGATTTGTGATTGCGTGTAGGGATCATTCTTATTGTATTACATTTCCCATCAACAAAGAAACTAGGACTATTTCTTTATTATTCACAGCGCATATCATGCAATTACAAAATGTTGGTTTTGTGTTTCTTTTTATTGCATTGATGGAATGAGACTTGACTAGGTTTTCGCTTTGTTGGGTATTGCGTGTACGACTGTCTACCAGTATTTTACCTTTCATATTGCATTGTTTTATTGTCCCATTGGTAACAGCGCAGATTGTAGTGCTGATTGCTCATCTTGTTGTGCATTTTCTCTCACTGCTAATGATTATTGTGGTACTGTTTGTGCGGCTGTTGCCAATCTGGTTAAGTGTATGTTGATGCTGATCCAGTGGATAGTTGGGTTTGTATTGATACACGAATATGTTTGCTGGTGCTTGTGATTTTTTTAAAATTTTTGATTTGTTTATCCTTCCAGATTCAGCTTGCGGTTCGTACTTGCTGGCTATACATTAGCAGGAGCGCGCTCTACGCCCTAAGTAATGTGGGACACATTGATGCTGAAATCTGCTGAATTTATGTATATTAGAGCAATATGACAGTCAATTTCGCAGTTTTTCACCCTTCTCCTCACACAATATAATAATTATAAATGACTAGGATCTGTAGAAACTCATTTCCTGCTGACAAATGAACCATAGATAGTCTTACAGGCATTAGTAGCATGAATAGTGCCACCATAACCGAAATAGTCATCCTATTTCATTTACGCCTCAGATTCTTATTATATCTCGCTGTTAAAATTTAATGTTAAAAAAGAAGTCACAACCTGAGAGCAATCGTGCCTAACACAGAGAACATTATTTTGCTCTTTTAGAAAAATTTGGGGACTGACAACTCCAACCCAGTTGCTCCGTACAGACAGTGGTCGTTAACTTATGGTGCTAAATCCATTGGAGGAACTAATGTTACGTTTTAGCCCAAATATAACTAAATAATAAATAAATAACATAATAGTGGTGTGGAACTAAAGCATCACTCTCTTAATGCTTACGTATTGCTTGTCTCTCCCTTCCTGTATAATATAAACAGATGCTGTATATAGGATTTATGTCATGCATATATTACCATGAACATTTCAAACTATTCTTCAAATAATCAAACGAACATTGGTTGCGCGGGCGGTGCTAATATTTATTATAATCAAGGTTGCAAACTTGATATAAATACCTGATCCATTAAATACGTACATTTTTCAGTATAAACCATGAATTTTATAATTTTGAAAAGGCAATTCATCCAGTAGAATGGTTTCGTCCTTATTGGGAACTCATCACATACTGGATAGAATTTGCCGCCAACAGTTCCTAGGTTCGAGCCCTGTCCGTGGCAAATTCTAGCCAATACGTGATGAGTTCTCATTAAGGACGAAACCGGTCTACTGGATGAATTGCCTTTTCTACACTATACAATTATTAATTTATACTGACAAATGTATGTACTTAATGGGTCAGGTGTTTATATCAATTTCACAATCTTGATTATAGTAAATATTCTTCAAATACACAATTTACTCGTTATGAAATAAAAATAAATTTTAAGTAACTCAGTGGCGCTTTCGCTCCATCTTTTTCACCGATTTACAGAATATATGAATTTGAAAAATATTTTGCTTGAATGGATAAACAGTTCACACAAAAATAATGACAAATATATCTGTCGAAATATCCAATAAATAATAAGCGTAACTTAGTACAGGTTTGCATGGGGATTTTCCTCTAGAACTTACCGTGTTGTAGATCTAGTTTTTATTTATTTATGCATATATGTGTGTATGTACATACGTTCGTATATATGTATTTATGTATGTATGTAAATCCATCATTCCATTCCAATGTTTGTATATGTATATATATATATATATATATATATATATATATATATATATATATATTAATGTATGTATGTGTGTATATGTATGTACTTATGTATGCATGCATTATAAATATGGCGTCCATTGCTTTTGAATATTACGCAATACATTTATAGGAAAATATACTCTCGATTATTTACCATTAATATACTATTATTTATCGGTGGATTTTCTGCAAACTTATCAGAAATCTTTTATACGTCGTTTTTAGAACTACTTTTTATTATTGATCAGGCTATCGAACTGAATTGAACATCCGTTTCTCCGGTTCCATGCTTAATGTTCTGTTTTGATCTATTTGATCTCTCAATGAACTTTTCTACCGTATACAACTCTTAAAACGCGCATAAGATAATTCGCCAGTTTTCTTACGTAAATATATTTTTAGTTAGGTTATGTATTCTCTCTTCATTCTGTTCTACAAAATTACACTGCACAGCGGGCCTTGTGGTCCATTGAGCCGGCAATATGATCCCTTGGCGTTTATGCCGATCAACGATTCGTTACCTCGTTTGCAGCCCGTTAAGCCGATCTCTGCGTTCTCTGGGTTCTTAGATGATAATGACGATGAAGCAGATGGTGTCTTAGCTACCGGAAGAAAATACGGGAATGCTAATCTGAATCCGAATAGGAACGGATTTGATCTGCGGATGTTTAGTGGCATCGGTTCACTAACCAACTCGAAGGCTTCAATGCTGGCACGCAGACGTAAGAAACACAAACGAAAGTTGAGTGGTAGGTTTACCTATTATTATTTGATATTATATGCCTTAAATTAGTGTAGGTAATTCTGAAAAGATGACTTCTTTATCCTTATGCTTTCTATTTCGTTGATTTTTGCTTTGTATTGTGTCATATATATATACAAAAAGTTAGCTTCTTTCCTATGCGACTCGAGGCGCAACAAAACAAGCCGTGTTTCCACTTTGTGCACGATGTGAGTTATGCTACGTTCCTAAGGCGATAGCGCCGCTATTTACCTTTCTTATAAGATTTCATAGACAGTGTATTTAACATAAAAATGATGATAACGATCGGTAGAACCGAAAGATGCATCACAATTAGTTTTCAAGGGAAGAATAAATGCCTATCGTGAGAACAAGCGCGTTTCAGCGTTCACGATAGCACTGCCAGTACTACTTGCATGTATTCGCCTGTTATCAGGGCGAAAATTTCTGCGATGACGAGTTAATTTCAAAACCAATTTATTTCATTACCTGGTCCCTTATATTTTAAAAGTAACATTGTTTTCCGCATCAAAAACAGAAATTAGCAGCGTTAGCAGGCCAATCTGGTGCAATTACACTAGCCATGCTATATAAGATAGTTAATTTGCGTTTAAAAACAATTGCAAGCAACGTGCCGTTAATGTAGAAACCAAATATCCTGTGCCAGTTCGAAATCAACTTACGTTGACTGTTCGATCATACGGTTTATATTAGAGTTAGAATCCTCAGTAGACTTCAGCAATTACTCAACGTATGATTAAAACTACTCGTAAAGACCATCCCCTCCTCAACGTGGTACGACGGTGTCTACCATGTTTCGATGATCGATCGTACATGGGCTAACGGGGCTATGGCGGTGGTGTCACCAGGGCGTGGTGGATTTTCGACCGGCAATCGGATCTCCTATAAAATACCACATGAGCCCGACGACGGCACCATGACTCGGCGTGTGTTCCCCGCCATAAAAGGGGACAACAGCCACAGGATTACATGGACTCCTGGACAGTACCCCGTACTTCCGAATGGCGAATGAGCTCTCAACAGCCACCGGCAACCATAATATTTACTGCTGCCTTGCAGACTGCGCTTGGATGTGCAAAGGCTAGAGGTGCGTCCTCGATCAAAAAACCGAGTGGTGAGGGGACACCACTCGTACCAAATTCCCAAGAAACTCCATGAAAAATGTCACAATCTATGAATACCGTTCATGCTACGGCGTCCCCGGCAAGCGACGCGCCCTGTGCTCACCCAGAGGCTAGGGTGTCAAGTGAAAAGCTATCTGGTTTTATCAGCACGAAAACACCTATTTATTTCGGGTGTTGGAATGTTCGAACATTGCTTGATATCGGCAGCCAAGCAATCACGGCCAAATCTTTATATGACTACCAGATTGAAGTTGCATGCCTGTCTGAAGTCCGACTGCCCGGCACGGGATCAACGAAGATAAAAGTACCGTCGGCAGAATCAACATACTTGATGCATCACAGCGGACCAGTTGACGGGTCCGGACAACACGGTGTAGCCATTTTACTTGGTCCTACAGCGCAGAGAGCCATGCTGGCTTGGAATCCTGTATCACCGAGGATTGCAACGGTCCGACTGAGAGGGAAACCTTTTAACATCACAGTCGTAGCCGTCTACGCACCAACCCTCGCAGCTGATTCGGATGTGAAAGATGAGTTCTACGACCAATTGCAAGAGACCATCAACGGAATTTCCAGAGGCGACATACTGTTTGTTGCTGGTGACTGGAACGCACGAACAGGACCTTCTGACTCATCCACCAGACACATACTGGGAAAGTTTGGTCTAGGTGAGCGCTGCGAGAACGGAGCACGACTTATCAGCTTTGCAGAAGTCAACCATATGTGCGTTACCAATACGCGTTTCCAACACCCTCGGAAGCATTTGCTCACCTGGTATTCAAACGATGGTCACACAGCCAATCAGATCGATTACATTCTGGTACGGTCGCGTTGGATGTATTCTGTCGAAGATTGCAGGTCATACCGAGTACCTGAAACTGGCAGCCGAGGAGTGTCCGACCACACTCTAGTACGTGCCAAATTGAGGCTTCATCTCAAGTCCCGACGGCGCCGTCAACCTACGAAACGCCTGAATGTTGCTGCCCTAACGGACCCATCCCGTTGTACAGCCCTATCTGCCTCAATCACTGCAAAGTTGACTGCCGCTGACGGTGGAACTCATGCCGTAGATAAAACCAATGTGGAGCATCAATGGAATAACTTGAAACTCTCTACTCAGAAAGCTGCGCTTGAAACGCTCGGAACCATCAAAAGTCACCATAAAGACTGGATCTCTGAACGCACGATGCGGGCGTCACAAAAAACAAGAGATGCCCGGATGAATAACGCGCCTAATTATCGCCACCTGAGACGTGAAACCACGAGGCCTGCTCGGGCTGACCGTAAGCAGTACTGGGATGAAATGGCTTCCGCCATGGAATCGGCTGCAAACGTCGGTGATTTCGGGGGTCTCTTCCGTCTTATACGTAAAGCATCTGGTAAGCGCAATGCAGAGACAATTCTACGCAGCGCAACAGGAGACTTGATTTCTGATGTCAATGGCAAAATCGCAAGATGGGCTGAACATTTTTCGCAGTTATTGAACCGACCATACAGTGGCCGCTCCCCACCGCAACCACCTGCAACATCTACACCCAGCTACAATGTGGACTGCTCTTCCCCAACTGAGATTGAGATCGCTACGACCATCCAGCGCATGAAGAGCAAGAAATCCCCCGGTGAAGATGGAATTCCTGCAGAGATCTACAAGGCCTGTATAGGCACACTACTGCCATCAATCCATCGACTGTTCTCTTTTATCTGGGAACAAGAAGCATGCCCGTCAGACTTCGGAATGTCAATCCTGCTACCGTTTCCCAAAAAGGGTGATAGATCAAGGTGCGAAAACTATCGTGGTATCAGTCTTCTCAACACCGCATC